>JAMZAV010001431.1:0-149838 GCA_024449915.1 Sweltsa coloradensis
ATTTTAGATGGTAGGCTGAATATAGGTGGCTCGCATGTGATTGAAATATGTTGTGTTGGCGTGCGTTGTACAACGCATCCATACATTATTTAAATGATGTAGATTATTTCAAATTAACATAAATTTGGAATGATCTCTTAAGCAGCTGGAATGTCATTATGTGTATTGCATTTGATTGGACGCTTCAAATATTTCAAATTTAAAAGGCTCCGCATGATCTCTAAACGTGTGTGAAACATTGTACTACTGTGTATTGCATCTGATTGGATGCTTGAATATTTTAAATTTAAAAGGCATTCGGAATGATCTCTAATCGTGCGTGGAACACCATACTGTGTAAAGCATTTGATTGGCTGATTCAAATTTGAAAATGATCTCGAACAATGCGTGATGTTTGTACGGTGTGTGAACCGTGTGTATAGGCGCTATTGCAGCGCAGCCCTGGTGGGTACACTCGCGAACTAAAAATTCGTATACACACTCAAAACGAGATCATGCTAAAAATTGCATATAAATACTCGTATGAGCATTACCTGTCAAGATATGCAACAAAAACAAACGAGATCAGGGGGTCTGATCTCGGATTGAAAAATGATCTCGGAGCTCTGTTGTGTATTCACCCGTATGATCTCGCAACGTATGCGAAACAAACACACACACACACACACACACACACACACACACACACACACACACACACACACGCACGCACGCAGATTAACAGAATGACCGCCGTTTAAGTTGTATGTAGATTCACTTCGGTCGCTTCGCTCCCTCGTTTAATTATTTTCTATTAAAAAATATCGATCTTTGGTTGGTTATCGCTCACTCGTCGATTGCGTCGGGGCCTACAGGGTTGGCCTGGTCGCTTTGATTTTCTGTCCCCCACTAAAATCAGTTATATAACTGAGTGGGTTGACTATAAATCCAATTTATTTATTTATTACATTTTAAACGTATTTGACAACAAAAACAAAACAGAGCTCTTGGGTTCGGTAACTTAGCGCTAAATGCTCATTGCGAACAACTGCACAACAATCAAAACTTGTTGCGTGGACCAAGGAGGTATGAATAATGTATACCTCCTTGGCGTGGACAGGCAGGGAACGAGGAGTCACGAGTAGCATCTAGGAGGCAGTGCATGAATGTATATGTGCATGGCTAAAGATATTGTAAATTAAAATAGAATATAAATATTATTATTAGAAAATGTTATAACTTCATTACGGATAAATTTATATAAAATATAATATACATGTTTTTATTAAATAACTTGACTAGGAGACGGAGTTTTATGTATTTCTATAATGAGACCAAGATGGCAGTGTTTGTTGTGATGTATGTCGATGTGATGCTCGGAGCACGGAGGCTCGGAGGCGGAGTTTCATGTTTAAATTGTTGCCATTAGAAGTTGGATGAAAATGTCCGAAATATCGCTGATTTTTTTATTTTGTTATAAAGTATAAGTACTATTATTGTACTAACATGTATGTTAATCCATATATGTTTAGATGTTTGTCAATCTAACAATGCATATAAATAACAAATTAAACATACGATTTAGAATTAATATAATTATAATTATAACAAAAGCTGAAACTGGACTTCCCGTATCTTACACTCAATACTAATTTAGTAATTAGTACGACGACTGACAACCAATAAATTTATTTATACGGAAATTGACTTGAAACTTAGTTGATTTAAGGTGGATTTGAAGGTAATTTTATTTTAGGTGCACGTTCCGGTAATTATTGATTTGCTACTTTAACTTCTAGCACACAGTTTGTAACTATTTCTACAAAGAATTTGTTTATTAAAATAATAATATCATATTACCAGCTACGTATAATACGCCTATCTTCCAATGTCAACTAATCAAATTAACAGCCAAGAATGTTACTTATTAGTTATATTTAAATTAACTATGATCAATTATTTTAATAGTTAATAACAATAAAACATAATAATACATCAATTGATAAATTATTAATATGTTCAGTACTTAAGCAGATTCACAAAGGGTATCTTATACAAATACAAGTCTCTTGTGACATTTCCATTGTGTTGCCCGACATTAATGTATTATATTATTTGTACAATTACATATTTAAGTAGGCCTAATTAAAATTATTTCCTCACAAATCCTCACGCATTCAGAATTACGTATTATTTATTTATGTTTCACATCAAGTTTATAAAGTCTGACTGCTACACGAAATTACTTTTAGATAATGCTTCTATTTTGTGTATAATCCAAGTATAGACCTAAATTATTGGTTTTTCTTGTTGTATACATAGGGCTAGACAATTTTATAATACATTTTTTCCGCCTCAAATTTTAATAATTAATGCCAACATTATTGTCATTATTATAAACCCGATATAATGTTTTTATCTAGTGTATTTGTTGCATATCATTGAAATTATTAATAATTAATGCTAAGTTCGCCATAAATAACCATATCAGTAAGAAAGAAAATAATAAATAACAATTCTTATTAACAATTTGAGTCGTAAACGCATGTTATGTTCTGCAGTTTTATGTTTCGAATTACCCGCTCATGGCAAGACTCTCATAAGCCAGCTAACGCGCTCTGCTACTTATAGGTGCAGTATCCGAGTGGTGAAGGCGTGCGGGAGTGGAGGAAGGTATCTCGTGTTCGAGTCCGGCTCATGACGATAAAATTTATTCCTGTATAACATGTTCTGTCTACTACCATGTACTTGTTCTTCCATACACTGTCAATAATAATATGATCTTAATTGTACCTCTTAATTAAATGCAATTTTTTTTTTTTAATTCGTTTACAAATTGGGTTATTTGCGTGGCTACCAGATGGCGCCAGCGTAGTGCCTTTTTAGTTTTTAATGCTGGGCGCGTGCTGGGCGCGTGCCGTCGAGGCCGTGCTGTCCCGGTACCACCGATACTTAATGGCCCGGCGCCGCGAACGAGGTACCGGCCCGATGCCGCGGACGACGTACGTGCCCGGTACCGTGAACGCCGCACTGGTTCGGTACCGCGGACGACGTACGTGCCCGGTACCGCGGACGACGTACCGGCCCTGACGTTCCGCCCCGGTGCCGCGAACCCCATACAGACGGGACCTAAGGCCACACCGGACCGGCACCGCTGGCATAGGAAGTTGGTAGGACACTTTTTTACTGGCCCAGTACCATGTACACGGTACCTGCCCAGTACTGCTTGAGCCGGAAAATACGATACTGTCCTGGTACTGGGCACAGTTTTTGTGTTTGCTGGGCAGGTACCGTGTCAGTGAATATTTAATCATCCAAAAAGTGACATTTTAGGTTTTTACGTAAACGCAATAGTATTAATTACATTTACTAATTATTACAATTTATTTCAATTACCTATATTACTTTAATGGATATAATTATTATATAAACGTAAAACGCATTCGATTGTCATGAAATTTGTAAACTTTACTAAAATAGCGCCAAAAAGTCTAAAATTTTATGTCCCGAAACGAAATTCTTGTAACCTACTGATTAATTTTTGAAATTGGGCATCCCAATTAAAAGATTTCTTATTAACGCACCACAGTCACCTAGTGTATCACATAAGAACAATATAACCACAACGAACCAAAAAATTATGGTTTTCAAAACTTAATTCGTATAACTTTCCCGTTAGGCCCTAATAAAATTAATTGAATAATTCAAAATAATGATTGACATACATCTCAATTTATTGTGTAAAATTAACACAAAACATGGTCGACCTTTGTTTTATTTAAAGGATAAGCTTATGACGAATAAGTGTATGGAAAAAATTGATGTGATTAAATATGTAATAATTAATTTAATGTTGACACTCACGTCAACATAAGTATAAAATATAAACAATGCGAGTATAATTTTAAAAAGTGAAAGTCCCTAAAAGAAGGTTATGCAACTTCATCCAATTACTCGAATTGATTTAATCACAGTCCGTTGTGTAAAATCAACACATCCGAACTGGATATCATTATTTTGGAAGTCTATTTTACAGGAAAATATATGTGGGAAAAAATAAAAAATAAAATATTAATTAAATTAAATAAATATATACCATTTTTGACATAGGCATACAAAGTATACCTAAAACGCAATAGATTATCACATTCATCCATATAAACATACAATACACACCGTCAAGTACAAGTCATTAATGAACTATGTTCTAGTCTTCCCAGCATACTTATTATGTCAACAGTTGTAAAAAAAATAAAAGTATTTAATTTAAGGTTAAATAATAAAAAAAATCCCCACAAATTTATTTTCCCGTTAAATATTTGCTTTTAAATGTGACCCAATTAGCTGTGTCAATTTTTAACAACAAATTGTGATTACATAAATATTTTCAATTCACTGGAAAAATGCATGAACTTAATTTTGGGACAATTACCTTTAAAATTATACACGCATGTTTGATTCTTATGTTGACATTTGTAGGTTCTCGTGAGTGTCAAACAACAATATTGATAGTAAGTAATTCCTCACGTATTACTTAAATAGTCGGCAAAGTATGGAATTTCGTTTCGTGTATGGATTCATAGGCATTATGTTAGTAAAGGGGACAGTTTTGGACGATCGATCGAGTTTAAGGTATCCATATTTAATAATACATATGTCAAAAGTGGCATAAACCCACCCCCCGAAAGCCCCCCCCCCCATCATGTTATTTTGGAATTGTCTTTTTACTTGGTATTTCCTAGTGACCTAGCGGTTACCAGCTCCACTAGGGATTGGCTAACCTTTATTTCCAAGTTTCGAACCGAACTTGAACTTGTGTACCAAAAATGTTCCGAACTTCGAGCTCGAACCGAGCTCTTACAAATTCGTTTGAAAAGTGAAAACAAGTGGCCCTTAGCCCACAAATCATAGTGAATGGAGCTGTTACTACTCTAAAGATTGTAAATTGTAAATTAAAATACAATATTAACTTAATATGCTTCCCATGCATTCTTTTCGGTGTTGGAATTGATTTTAACGTGCATAATAATGCTAGAGCTAGATACTATAAAAGTGGAAGTCATTTCAAGTCAAAGTTCGGGTAAAGCTTAAAATTTTAATAAACCACGAACTCGAACTTTAAATTTCGAACTCGAATCGAACCAAACTTCAAAAAAAGTTTTGAACTTCCAACCGAAAACGAACGTTCGTCTGTCCGTAATTTTTACCAAATTATTCACATAAAGAGAGGCAAAATGTCCTATGGAATGGTTTTGTTACGAAAAATGTATTTACGTAAATCAACGCTATATTTATACTCTATGTTTAGACTGGCCTAAGTAAGTCCACCTTATTATAACTCAGATGTTCACCGTGACCGCGTGCGTTCTTTGCATCACAAGCGAATAAGCGATAACATTATCTAGTGAATATTTTACATTAATATTCCACCTAATCTCGCCGACAGCCTGCGTGTTTACAAGGGTCGTAACACGTACGTGTTTACAAGGGTCGTAACACGTGCGTGTTTACAAGGGTCGTAACACGTGCGTGTTTACAAGGGTCGTAACACGTGCGTGTTTACAAGGGTCGTAACACGTGCGTGGTGTCACGTGGCTCCGTATTTTGTCCGTATTCGACACGATAGACACGTCTTCGTGTAGTTACGGAAAACTTACGAACCTCTTCGTTAAAATCGCGAGGATGTAAATGCTAAGTTGGTACGACTTCCTGGTTTTAATTGGCCGAGGTTTGTAAGTTTAGAGTCGTGACGGATGGCGAGTATGTTGCTCAGTGCTTACACGCGCGATAGAGGCGTGAAGTGGGAGTGGGAGTGGATTACCAGCTACAACCAATCATCACTTATCTAATACACATTTCTCAACCATATCGTCAATCATGTAACCGTTCATTCGCGATCTCGTCCCCTGGTGTGTGCGACATATTTAACACAAACAATCATGTATCATAGTTATAAATAAATAACCTAGGTTTAATGGTTTGCTGGGACCCAAAATTTCGGGTTGGGACTGGCATTTGAAGGAAAGTTTGATGTCAAAAAAGGTACGGTATCCGATTTTCGGGTAATAAAAACAATTTGTTTTTCGGGGATGGTGGAGGTGCCGGTCCAGACAATGTTTTTGATAACTTATACAAAATAAAATACCATTTATTAAAAATGAATTGGGAGAAAACCGTATTGTAAGATTCTTCTCATATAGAATTTAATATTCATTTTAAAAAGCATTTACTACAACGGCCGTCTAGTCCCAACCCGACGACACTCGGAAACCCAAAGCAGTTTGGTACCCGAACCCGACCCGACTGTGAAAACCTCTACCCGCACAGTTCTACCTGTGTTATATTTGATTTCTGAAATGAGATCTTATGATGCTATAGATTGAGTAAGGTGAAGATTGTACTATTATAAAGTTGGTTTTTACTCTCCGTACCGGTCCGAATGAATACCCTCAATCAGAAGTAAATCAATGGCTGGGTCCGTAGTTTATACAAGTAGACCCCTTGATTTATGGCGTACAACACCGTGCTTCAGGGTTGCGAAAGAATGTTACTCAACTGAATGATAGAGTTGCACTCTTAGAACTGAAACGTTATCATGTAGCACGAAGTAGTAGCATCCGTCCAGCATATGTATTATATAGTTGAACGCGTAATAAAATTTTAAATTCAGAGATACACATTTTTTAAAATTCAGTTATCACGTTACAAGCGCCTGTTCTACCCATGAGCTAATGTGACTGACGTGACTATAATATACGAACATGTAAACCACCTCTACAGATTGTATTATATTGATTGACTGTCACACGAGTGTATGTCTGCATCAGTGTCACTAATAATTTAGCCTTCTACAGTTCGCATTGAATCCATTTCACGAACACATATCATCTTCCTCGTGCAAATGTTCCAAAACACAATGCGAAGGTGCCACATTAATACAACTACGTTGGTATGCACTAGATTTAGCATGACACTCGCCCCCCCCCCCCTCCCCCACTCCCAGGCAATGTTTCACTACCTCACCACTACACTGGGTGACACCTGCGCAAGTTGGTTGGATTTTATCATTTTACCCCAGTGGCGTGCGGTGAGCTGATCTTCCAAACAATACCTCTGACCCCTCAAACCTCGTCATCTCATAAAACTATACAACATTTGACATAAGACGTTTCGACTTATATAAAACTATAAATTGGAGCTAACTGCAGCAGCAGCAACACGTCACATAATAAGGATATGGATAAATAAATAAACTATACTAAAAAAAAAGTTAAAATGAATTATTGGAAGTTTGTTCTCACCTATGCTGTACTTACCCTAAAATTTAGGACTCTATCCCATTTTGCTATGGTAATTAAGATTTAGCTTTAATTAACCTTGTGTCTTATTTAGCCCAGGAAAATTTCCAATACCTTTTAAACCGGTCTTTTGATGTTAAAATCGGTTACTTATCAATGATAATAAATAAAACAGTCATACTTTATCACAACAATAACTGTGTTTCATTTAGATGTATTTATAATTAAATGCTTTTCTGTGATCATTTTCAGGTACAACAAGTCAACTTGAATTGCTTCTTTCAGTTTGAAGCAACGTGGAAGATTAAAGAAATATAAATGTATAACACAAATTTAAAAAAGAACAGAACAGAATTTGAATTTGATATATGATACGATCTTGTTTGCATGTCATAATATTTAAAAAATCACATTGCTTCAAGTTGAAATAAGGCTCATATAACTGGTAATTAACAATTATATGATTGTTGTGAGGTGATTGGCTAGACACAAAATGCAGACTAATATAAATATGCACAATAAGGAACAAAACGTTGAAACAAAATCGATGCAACATATTATGTGGTCAAATAAGGCAGATAATTTAAGATTGTGTATATTTCTCACTGGACCCAAAATTGTAAACGCCCCAAATCTGAGCCTTAGTTGTTATTAAGGTTTTTCAAAATATAATAATCCTATGATTTCATCATTTTGCAACGTACGCACTCAAAGCACATAAACCACTGAGACGCTCGCTGGTCGCCTGTTGATATCTGAAGCCAACTCAGTTTGCTGTTATCGGTAAATAATCCGCGCATGCAACGTAGTCAGCATTAACCAAGTCCACCGATCCGCTTATCTAAAGAATGACCTTCCTCTTGCGCTCCCATAACCCACATTTCATATAACGACTTTGCTTCTCGATGTAGAAAGTATCACCAACGTTACCACGAACTGTGCAAATACGATTCTTCATTTCCAATGAGTGCAATATTTTAGTGTATATAAGAATTTGTATACTACGGGATGTAAGCGCAATCCACAATTCAGCAGTGCTACAACATGTAAAACATACGAGAATCAGATTTATGTATCTATATAGAGAGATAAAGGGCAGATCGTGATTTGAATATTAATTTATATTTACATACAAAACTGGACAGGATTAGAAGCAACGTTATATAGTAGAGGAGCAAAGTGTATCCCGTTGGCTATTCATGAAAGAATATAGCGGTCTACGGCATCATACAATGGTTAGATGAGCGTAGCGAGCGAAGCGAAGATTCCATTTCACTACACTGGAGAAAAAAATCCGGAATGTTTTTTTTTGTGTGTGTTTGTTAACACGATTCCGGCTAAACCGTTACTCCAATTGAGATGAAATTTTCTGGAGGCCTTCGAAATCTCTGAACTTAGAAACTGCCACGTTTTTGAACGAATCGAAAAATTATTTCTCATAAAAATCGCAATTTTTCGATTTAAAAAAAAATTCTTCGACTGTTAACACCTACATGCTTTATCCGATTGTAATGATTTTTACAAAGAACCTTTATTTTATGAATTAATATATTCTTGTGAAATTTGAGCGTAATCGAAAAATTATTTTTCATGAAAATCACAGTTTTACGATTTTTTTTCGATTTTTTAACTTTCTTCGGCTTATAACACCTACATGCTTTATCCGATTGTAATGATTTTTTTTTACAGAACCTTAATTTTATTAATTGATATATTCGTGTGCAATTTGAGCGGAATCGAAAAATTATTTCTTATTAAAATCGCAATTTTACGCTATTTTTCGTGTTTAAACAATTACGCTCATCCAACAACGCGCCTGAAAATGCGTTTGCGAAGCTTCCTAGTATCAAAAACATTACATGGACGGAAATGCTGCAGGTGGAGTCAGAACCGTCGCGATTCCTGACGTACGTTTCGGCGTATAACTCTCATACCGTTCATCCATCAGAAAATTTAGATTTTAATTACATCTCGAATGGTACCAACAATACCGCAATAGTACACAAAATATACTTTTAGAAACGAGTGCTAGTGGCGACCACGTCCGCCAATTCACGTATTAAAAAAAAAGTTTTTTAAAATCGGCTTTCACGTTAAATATATTCATATTACGCATTCATTTAAGCCATTCTATATAAGGTGACCAGACGTACTGGTGTCCCGAGAGAATCATTAAAATGACATATTTGTACCGGTTTGCAATTTTGGGGAAAGTGTCCTGGTATTTTCTTAATACCATACAAAAATGCAAAAACTTGCAAAAAAGGGGTCAAGCCGAAAACGAGGAAGATACAAGTGGTTCAACTGCATAAAGAGGTGAGATCTAGAAGTGTGGCCAAGCCCATTATTTTGTTAAAATAATAAATATATTTGTTCATTATATAATAAATTAATAATATCAATGTCCATATTATTATCTTACTATAATTATGAAATAAATATATTAACAAAAATAACATAAACATTAAATACATTTATTGAAACATTTACATGTAGAAATATCAAAATTAACAGACGCCATTCAAAATTAAAAGCTTGGTCGATGAATTTTTAAATTGGTTGTCGTTACTGATTAATCAAAACATAACCAATCCAAATCCATCGACCAAGCTTTTATAATTTTGAATGGCGTCTGTTAGTTTTGATATTTCTACATGTAAATGTTTCAATAAATTTATGGAATGTTGATGTTATTTTTGTTAATATATTTATTTCATAATTATAGTAAGATAATAATATGGATATTGAATTATTATGAATTTATGATATAATGAACAAATATATTTATTATTTTAAACAAAATAATGGGCTTGCCCACACTTCTAGATCTCACCACTTTATGCAGTTGAACCACTTGTATCTTCCTCGTTTTCGGCTTGGCCCCTTTTTTGCAAGTTTTTGCATTTTTGTATGGTATATCAATTTTTTTAGAACGTACACGGTACGGATGTTAGCATCCAAGTAGAGAAAATTACATTTTTTACAATGATTCAAAATAAAATCTCACTCATTGATAATTAAAAGGTTTGAGCATCGCAGTTATAAATATTTTTTTTGCGTTATCTAAGCTTCCGGTCATCTAATCCAATTACCGTTTGTATAGCACATGGCCACTGAGATGACTGACATCGGTGCAAATTTTGGCTTCTCTAACATTATCCATTGCTTAGCAAAACAAGAATTAAATAATTTGTTATTTTTGCATTATCTAAGTTTCCGGTCATCTAATCCAATTACCGTTTGTCAAGCACATGGCCACTGAGATGACTGACATCGGTGCAAATTTTGGATTCTCTAACAACAATTCGCCAGCCAGCCACCCACCCACCCACCCAACACCAAGAAGAAAGTCATTTAGAACGATCTTCACGTCTCAATAACTTATAGACGCATCATCAGATCGGGATGAAACTTGAAATGGGTCATCTCATAGTAAAAGCCCATCGATTGAAGCAAGTTGCAGGTTTTTATCTCACATGGTTTCGCGTCGGCGACACCGTGTTAAGTGCTAAAGTAGGCGTGCGGTAATAGGCGCTAGTGGAAGCGGAGCCGCGCGTGGCTTGGCCAGGTGCGCTTCCGCGCACCTTGACTAGGAACACGCTTTAGTCCCGCCGCGTTGATGGATGAGCTTTTTTGTAAGTTTTTAGTTTTTGTAGGACCACTTTTCTTTTGCAAGTGCTTTTTGAATGCATTGTAGGTGATTGTTGTCAAGTTTCTATTGTTACTTGTTAATTGTTATTGTAAACCTCAAAAAACCTCATATTAAAACCTTTTTTTCTATGGATTATGACTAACTTTTTCGACTTTTTCTTTCAAAAAGCAATACATCACTATAACCTTAATGTCCATGTAAAATATGAACGTTGTCGCCCCACCCGTTTGGTCAGAATCGGCCCAAATGTCAGGAAAATATCGCACTAAAAATCGTAAAAAAAAAATCGTAAAAGTACGATATTTATGAGAAATATTTCTTCGATTGTACCCAAAAACGTGGCAGGTCTAAGTTGAAAGATTTCGAAGTTCTCCATAAAATTTAATTGCAATTGGAGTATCGGTTTAGCCGGAATCGTGTTAACAAACACACAAAAATACAAACAGAAAAAAAAGTAAAACGAAAAAAATTCGTAAAATTGTGATTTTCATGAGAAATAATTTTTCAATTGCGCTCAAAAAGATGGTAGTTCTAAGTTCAAAAATTTCAAAGGTCTCCAGAAAATTTCATTGCAATTGGAGTATCGGTTTAGCCGGAATCGTGTTACCGAAACACACAAAAATACAAACAAAAACAAAAAAGAAAAAGAAAAAAAATCGTAAAATTGCGATTTTCAAGAGAAATAATTTTTTGATCGATTTTTCGTACGGTGCAGTTCTAAGTTCAGAGATTTCGAAGATCTCCATAAAATTTCATCGCAATCGGAGTATCGGTTTAGCCGGAATCGTGCTAACAGACACACAAAAATACAAAAAAAAAGAAAGAAAGAAAGAAAGAAAGAAAGAAAGAAAGAAAGAAAGAAAGAAAGAAAAAAAAAACATTCCGGATTTTTTTCTCCAGTGTAGTAGAATGGAATCTTCGCTTCGCTCGCTACGCTCATCCAATTATGCCGTGCATGGAAGGATAATAATTTACTATAACTAGGAAAACGCTTAAGTCCCGCCGCGTTGTTGGATGAGCGTAATTAGTGAATTGAGCTGCCAATTGTGTTTTGCGGATTTTCTGTGTTCTGTGAAAAAAATCAGAACTTTTGAATTTTTTTTTAAATTAAATCAAATTTAAATTTTTTTTTTTTTTAAATTAATCTTAATTTTAAAAAAAGGAAAAAATCGTTATATTGAAATTTCCATAAGAAATAATTATTCGATTATGCACAAATTTTACACGAATATATTAATTCTTAAAATTAAGGTTCTGTGAAAAAATCATTATAATCGGATAAAGCATGTAGGTGTTATAAGCCGAAGAAATTTTTAAAATCGAAAAAAAAATGTAAAATTGCGACCATCATGAGAAATAATTTTTCGATTGCGCTCAAAAACGTGGCAGTTCTTAGTTCAGAGATTTCGAAGGCCTCCATAAAATTTCATCGCAATCGGAGTATCGGTTTAGCCGGAATCGTGTTAACAGACAGACAAAAATACAGAAAAAAAAAAAAAAAAAAAAAAACATTCCGGATTTTTTTCTCCAGTGTAGTGAAATGGAATCTTCGCTTCGCTCGCTACGCTCGCTACGCTCATCCAAAAAATACACTCCTCTGATAATTGGATGAGCGTAGCGAGCGAAGCGAAGATTCCATTTCTCTACATTGAAAAAAAAATCCGGAATGTTTTTTTTTCCCTTTCTTTTTGTATTTTTGTCCGTCTGTTAACACGATTCCGGATAAACCGATACTCTAATGGCGATAAAATTTTGTGGACCTTCAAAATCTTTGAATTTAGAACTGCCACGTTTTTGGATGCAATCGACAAATTATTTCTCATGAAAATCGCATTTTTACGATTTTTTTTCGATTTAAAAAAAATGTCTCCGACTTATAACACCTAGATGCTCTATCCGATTGTAATGATTTTTTCACAGACCTTAATTTTATGAATTAATATATTCGTGTGAAATTTTAGCGCAATCAAAAATTATTTTTTTATGAAAATCGCAATTTTACGATTTTTTTCGATTTTTACATTTCTTCGATGTATAACACCTACATGCTTTATCCGACTGTAATAATTTTTCACAGAACCTTAATTTTATGAATTAATATATTCCTGTGAAATTTGAGCGTAATCGAATAATTATTTCTTATGAAAATCGCAATTTTACGTTTTTTTCGTTTTTAAACAATTACGCTCATCCAACAACGCGCCTGAAAAAGCGTTTGCGAAACTTCCTTGTTACTAACAGTGAAAACAATGAAATAGTTCTTCCACTTCCAAGAAGATAATTCATTTTCTCTAGGTGTGTGAGAATTATTAATGATTTTGGTGGAGGTGCCGGGTCGCGCACGTGCGTGACAACGCAAACATCGTTAGGCCTATATATTTTTGGCGCTACCTTATACCAATGCTGATTACTAAGCAATAATAGTAACCCGAGTCTTTTGAAACACATTTATATTCATTTTGGAAGTTTTGAACCATTTTTAGGCACAAATAATAAAAATATGTCACTATAATGTTTGTTTCAAATTTTTCATGTAATACTAGGAAACGCTCAGTTGGACGCGTTGATAAGCGAGCACGTGCTATAGCTAGACCCACATTGCACATTTTTTTAAATTTTAAAATTTGCGACGTTCGCTGTCCACAGGGCAATGTTTCCAATATTATTTATTATTGCCAAGGTATTTGGGTAAACCCGTGTGTAAATCTTTACTTTAAAATCCACCGCCATCTAGAGGACCTTGACTCCGTGGGAAAACTATTTAAACTCTTTGTTGACAAATAATAGACTGCTTCCTCGAAAGTATTTTGATTACTTCTAGGTGGCAGTGCATTAGAAACTTGGCGCGTCTTTTCGTTGCCATGGCAACGTTACTTTTGTTATAATGTAATTTCCATCTACACTACTTATCGGATCAAAATAAAATTAACATATTCGTGACCGGACGGACATTCTAAATGATTTGGCTATCTCAGATTTTGTCGCCGGTTAGTTTGAAAAAAAAACTTTCGGTTAACTTTAATGTAACTTTCTAACTTTTTGAACGATTTTGCCACAAAACTAATGGCATTCAATCGAGAACGAAGCTTGCGGATGGTCAAAATTTCAACTCGATCCGAGCCTCCGTTCGAACGTTATCGCGAGACATACAAACAAACAAAAAAAACAAAACAAAACCAGTGACTAATTTTTCCGGCAGAGTCAAATGGAAACGCTCGCTTCGCTCGCTTAATCACTTACTGAATGTCATAGCCTAGCCCTAATATTTGTGCTTGATTCTTGACCATTAAAATGATCTAGAGAAAGATTACAATTTAAAATCAATTAGATGTTACTCTGTCTTCACTTTTGGAGCCTACAATTAGACTAACATCAATAAATAAAATTAATATTGTTCATACTATTGTAAATAATAAATAAAGTCAAAAAGCAAAATAGTGAAACTTAAAAAATAAGACGAAGGACTCAGATTCGACTCGGACTCAAAAACCAGGTCTCTCATATCACTAATTTTCTCAGTCATTATTTGCATTGATTTTGTTTATAGACAATGGAAAATCAAAATGCATCAATCCCACAACTGAACTACGTTTTTCATTTATTACATACCTACACTTATTATTTCGTTATTAAACGATTAATTGAATTTAACACTGCTCGGGTGGGAAATTAAGTTTTTATTATGTAGAAATATTTCGCAAAGTTTCACTTTTCTTCGACATGCAGACAGTATTAACAAAAATACAAACATCCGAACAAACAATAACCACAGCTATGTGATGAAAATTAATTGCAAAGGAGTTTTTTTTTAAATAATTAACAAGGTGAAAAGAAAAACATTTAAAAACGATATATCCCTAGCTATAATTAAGCATCTTTAGTTAAATAAAAATTATAGTAGTTATAGGCTCTAGTAGATAGATTGAGAGATATTCGGTTGAAGTTGAAAGTTCATTGTTCATAGTTTGAGTCGCTAGTTTAAGTTTATAGTGCAAAAAAATTAAAGTTGAAAGATGTAAGCTTAATGAGCGTAGGACTTATCTTGTTTTGATGATACGAAATCTTGCCACAAAGCTGGAAATGCTGTGCTGGGTGTACTGACAATCTCCGGTGTGACAGCCATGAATGCAGATTCTTTCAGTTTTCGTTTAAACCAATCGGCCTCATGTTGAATGATTGAGACGTCGTTCCAAGAAACATAATAATGATTGTCAAACACGTGTTCAGCCAATTTTGAGGTATCAACTTTCCGATTATTCACGTAATTTTTGTGCCATTTAACTCGGACATTCAAAGGTCTTTTCGTTTCTCTTCTCTTATGTAAAGAGCTCCACATTGACAAGTTATCGAATATATAGAGTTTTTGGATGATTGAGTTGGGTTATAAGGTTAAGTTTTTGTCAACAAACTACGAAAAGTATTTGAAGACTTGAAAACAGTCCTTATACCATGTGGTGTTAAAGTCGTCTCAACTTCTCTTACAAATTCGGATAGTATTCAAGAACAATTGTCTTAAGAATATCAGGTCCACCATCTTCAATATATCATTTTCTATTGATACCAACGCACTTGTTACTGCAAACCTTATAACCCAACTCAATCAACCAAAAACTCTATATATTCGATACCTTGTGAATGTGGGCTCTTTACATAGGAAGTTAAATTAAGTATTGTTCATGAAATCCAAGTGTACGAGGTCCCCTCTGTCGTGGCTCCATCTCGTCGCCCGATAGTTATGCCCTCATAGATTAGGCCTACTATTCTAGTTCCTGCGAGTAGCAACGGTGTATATATAGTAAGAGCAGAATGCGTGTCAACCTTGGCATTTAACAAAAACCGATAATACATAATTTTGTCACGGTATTGTTATATTGCATGATAAAAGCTATTATTTTTAATTGAGGAAAAAATTATTTAATGCTTACAAGTAAATGATTATGGCCTATAATGTTATAAATGCAAATTTTCGTGATATCTTGTTGGTACCTATTCATGTATTTTTAATTTCACCTCTTTTCTGATACCAACTTTTATATCGTTCGTGGTTACGTACGTACGTTGTATGTTTTATATAGCAACCGGATCACTTTAAAGAAATATGATCTCTAACTTTATTTGCATGGCATTCAGAAAGGGCTAAAATAGTCCCTCATCAAAGATAGTTTCAGAAAGGTTGTCTACTCGATGTGAGCTATGTGGTCCCGTCCCGCGGCAACTAGGCACTCATGTAACACGACGACTCGTTCTATTCAGTGCATAGCTAGTCTTTTTATGAAGTTATAATATATATTTATATTACATTTTATGGTATATACCTTTTTTAGTTATTGACTTCTAACGAATATAACACATTTTTATTTAATATAATTAATTTTCATTACAAGGTTTATAAGCATGAGCCCGCTTTGAGGACATAATTGTTTATTCATGTTAATTTGAATTATGTATATTTTTAATACAAATAATATAATATAAATTATAAATAACTACTGTGAGGCACAATGACATTGACTTGAATCCACTGCATAAACTTATCTTAGAACAAATTAACACAACATGAACAATATGGAAACAGAGAACAATTTTGTATGATTATTAATTTATGTACATACATAAGACAAATTTATAGACGTCAGCTTTAGATGTTTTTAGAATATTTTAATAAATTTATCATAAGTACCAAATAACACCATTTTACTTATCAGTCTAACGTGTCACTGTGCCATAAAATATCACTACCATCACCACTATTCTGAAGCCACGCAGTTAGCAATTCAATTTCAATACAATTTTCATTCGTTCACAATACAATACTAACTAGTTGATCCGAGTTAAAGTAAAACAAAGACAATCGGTGAAGATTGTGTCGCCTGATTAACACAGTAATAACACTATCATAAAAAATATCAATAACATAAAATTAAACGTAGATAAAATTAAAGGTAGGTAGTCAAAATATAACTTCTTAGATACACAGACCTACACAACAAAACAATATATTCACCTTTGTGCAAATAATAGAAACTGCGAAATATAATTTTGAAGTAAATTTGAGCCGGGGTAGAACTTTAACAGCCACA
This sequence comes from Sweltsa coloradensis, assembly GCA_024449915.1. NCBI lineage: Eukaryota > Metazoa > Arthropoda > Insecta > Plecoptera > Chloroperlidae > Sweltsa > Sweltsa coloradensis. The sequence goes on from JAMZAV010001431.1 coordinate 17,010, forward strand.
ATAACTAACTTCTAGTCCAATTTAAGTTCCATATCTTGAAGGAACTCCTCCATGATGAAGTAGGCTTTAAGAGTGAAAATAATGTGGTTGCATTCAGTTGCTAGTCGTTCTGTCATTCTGTCGTCTTCTTGTCGGACATAGGGTTACGATTCGGTGTTTCGCTTTCGTTTTTCACTGACTCAGTCATTTGTAACTGATGGTTCACGACACAGATTTTCCCTTACTGGACGCCACTGGCCCAAGCTTCGCTAATGAGAGTCGAGACACAGACGACGTGGAACCACTAGGGGCCTGATTCCTGGAACTAACTCTTAACCCCGGAGTAAGATTGTATCACTGCCCCAACCCTAGAGGATCAAACTGTATTCAAGTAAAAGTGCTGCACACACACATCACTTGTACGGGAAAACAGTTGTGCTCGAGGGTTGGGGCAGGGTTACAATCTAACCCCGGGGCTAAGCGTAAGAGTGAGGGGCTAGAATAGCTGCATGAATACGGCCCTAGGAGCAGTGAGGCTAATAGAGACGACAGGATGGTTGATCGAAGGTCGTGTGACCCTGTCTGTTCGGGCGTTCAAACAATGCCGCACTTGCAGAGACTATGTCGAATCATTTCGTCTCAGATGTGTAAAACTGTAAATAATGGAGGTTAACCAGTAACCAGCTCTCCAACCCAACTGTGACGGCGTACTTATTTTCGACCGTTGGTTTTCCATTGACTCGGTAAACTATGAAACCAGCACAGAAATTATATTACAAACCTATATTTATGGCGATGAAAGATAGGTTTGAAAAGTTATTAGCAACACAAGCCTGCGATGCCTCATATGATGATATTCAACTTTATACCAGACCCTGAAAGTTGTTGTGTTTTCGTTAGGGACGAATAAACTCAATTATTGTCTACATTAATCTACATGCAAGATGCAGTACTTGTTAACCTGGATAGACATATTACAATAAAAACACTTTTTTTAACTTTCCCAAGGTTATATTATTTTGTATATATTACCATTATAGATTATATTTGTGTGGGGAAAGGAATAGAAAAGAGGTTAGAAGATGTGTGGGTTGTACCATCAGTAGCATTGGATAGCGACCACAGATTGCTGGTAGCTAAAATCTATGAAGGTAAAAATGTAATGAATAATAGAAGATCAAAGAAGAAGCGAATTAAGGTGTGGAAGATACAAAGAAAAGAAGAAAGAGAAAAGTTTAGGCAAAAGATACGAGAAATGTTGCCATGTGGAGACATTCAGGGAATCGAAGAAGAATGGCAAGGATTTAAGGCTGCCTTTGAAACTAGTGCAGAGGAAGTATGCGGAAGAGCAACGGGGAGAAGAAAAGAGAAGGAAACACCGTGTGGAATGAAACAGTCAAAGAAGCTGTGCGCGATAAGAGACTGGCGTGGAAAGAGAAGATCAAGAATTATACAGAGGAAAATGTCATAAAATATGTGAGGGCGAAACAAACGGTAAAGCAAATAGTGACTAGAGAAAAAGAAAAGAGTATGGAGGAGTTCGGAGAGAAATTGGAGGAAGATTTTCAAGGAAATAAAAAATTGTTGTACAACATTATCAAGGAGAAAAGGGGGAGAGTTTTAGAATCACATTTCCTACGAAAAGGAAACGGAACCGTCACAAACGACTCGCAGGAGAAGAAAGCGTTATGGAAAAAATATTTTGAGAGTTTGTTAAATGTAGAGGATTTAAGGAATGGAAGACCAGCGCACAAAAGTATTACCGAAGATAGCCCTAGTGAAGCAGGAGAAGACGAAGTAGAAGATGAGGAAGAAGAGCTCTCAGAAGCGGAAGTTAAATTGGCACTGAAGGAAATGAAAAACGGGAAGGCACCCGGGAAGATGAAGTAGTTGTAGACATGATTAAAGCAGCAGGAAAAGACGGGGAGTACTGGATTTTCAGAGTGTTGACTGCAGCTTGGAGAGATAAAAAGATTCCAAAGGATTGGGAAAAGGGTATTATAGTACCAATATTTAAAAAAGGTGACAACAAACAGTGTAGTAATTATAGAGGTGTCACTCTACTTTGCCAATGTGCCAAGTTGTATGAAAAAGTGCTAGAAAAGAGAATGAAAGAAAAGGTGGAAAGAGGCTTGAGGGAGGAGTTACATGGTTTCAGAAGTGGACGGTCAACCGTGGACTTGATTTTCTCAATAAGACAGCTCATGGAAAGAGAAAGGGAAAAGGGGGAGGAGGTATGGATGGTTTTTCTGGATCTTACAAAGAGTTAGGTCATAATCATGGATTCCGTGACCACTTTTCGCAAGGATGGTTTGACGATGATTTGACTACTATGGACCATTAGAAAAAAATAAGCCCCATGTCCCTCCCAAAAATCCCGGCAATTTTTATACAGGCCAAAATCCAATATGGCTGTCGGGCACCTCTTGAAAAAATACATTTTGAACCAGAGCAAGTAGAATCATGTACAAATACATTTTTCCGTTAAACTGACCACAAGGATTCCGAATCTGACATTAGTTTGACGCTACGACGCCATTTTGAACCAGAAATACAAGATGCCGCCGCCGGGAAAATTAAGTTTTGAACCAGAGCAAGTAGAATCTAGTACAAATACACTTTTTCGTGTAAACAGAATACGAGGATTCCGAATCTGACATTAGTTTGACGTTATTGACTAAAACATACAAAATGGCCGCCTTCCGGTGTAGCCAAAGTAGCCGTGGATGGTTGCGTACGACAACAATCGGTATGGGAGGTGGCTATCTGACTTCTGGGCGATGCTGACAGCTCTCCCTTCTGATCAGGTCGCCTTTCTTCGTACTGACTTTACTCAGTCTATTACAGGCAACCCCTACTCCAACATGGCATGGGACATGTGGATCGAATGCACCATGAACAACGGCAGCAAAATGAAGTCTGGCTGGCTCTCCATCCTTCAGAATGAAAAACAGCTGCTGGTGCACTCCAGAAATGTGAATAATGTGGCCCGGGTCCGAGCGGCTCATAACGCCAAGGCCAACCAAAAACTACACAAGAAGAAGCACGTGGAATGCGGCCCAAAACGGATGCGAGAAGATGAGCAATGCGTGCAGGATCTGGTCGCATGCTTGCACGAGTTCGACTCCTGTCCATTCAACCAAGCTTCACCCACCCTCCGCACACTACAGTCCGCCATGCCTGCCTCTGATGAGCTTGTTGCAGATTTAAAATCGGCCTATGCTGCTGGAGAGGAAAAGTTAACCAGATTCTTGCAAGATCGAGTGTTCAGTAAGAATACCTCCCTCCATGCACCTGTCCCTTTGAGCAAGCGGAAAACGTTTGCCAAGATGCCAGAAACGGACAAGCATGGGGATGTACTTAAAGTGAGAGCTGCTGAAATGGAGCGGAGCGCTCTCAAGTCAGTTATCGACCTGGTTGATGTCAGTAAACTCGTGGACCTCGCCGAGATGTTGGAACATCGTGTCGTCGATGAATGTATGGCCCTATTCAACTTAAACGGCACATACAGGAAGACACAGAAAAGCAAGATCATTCAGAGACTCTCTCTGCAGTCTGTAGACCTGCAGGAACCTTACACCGCTCTCATCGACATGGGTATGTTGTGGAGGATTGCAACTCCATCAGCAGAAGACCGACTGACACAATATGGCGCCCCATACAATTGGTCGGATTACGTCTATAAATGGTCATCCATCATCCTTGCCGGCCATAGAGGTGCTGCACGTATCATCTGTGTGAATGACCCGTACGACGCACCATACTCAACTAAAGATAATGAACGAGACTGCGGGTACAGGTTAATGTATATATTCCCAACACGTACATGAAATTGAGCGACCTTTCCCTTCAGCCCAAGCATTCAAAACGCTGCTGTGTAGCGACGGCAACAAGAGGCGGCTGCAAAAACTGATATGCGACCATTGACAGACCTTTCAGAAGAGGTTGATACAATGATTGTCTATACTCTGTTGGTTCTACTGCACCAATTTGTCAACCAAACAAACTAATGAAAAACTACAGCTTTGACCAGTCTGAGGCTGACACTATTATCTTTTCGATTTACGCAGCTCTGCGCGAGTCCGGTTACACTGGCCCTGTTGTCATTGACACTGCCGATACTGATGCGTATATCGCTGCAGCAGTCATCTCGTGGCAGCTGAACGGAATGCTCTGCATCAAGAGGAAGCTGGAGACAGTTTTATGTCGGTCCTGGTAAATGCAGAGATGGCAGATTGTATTGTGCAGCTACACTGCATGACAGGCTGTGATGCAATTCAGGATTCTATGGAAAGGGTAAGAAGTCTGTGTTTGACCGGATAGCAAAGAGTCCTGTGGCCCGACAACAGATCTCGAGGTGCGGAGATACCCTTGACCTTCAGGAGGAGGTACTAGAGAAGCTCTTCCAGTTCACACGACATGTCATATATGGCGACATAAAGAGTATTACCATGCCAGAAGCCCGTTCAGCAAAGTGGAGAACACTGAAGACAAAATCATTCATCCTTCTCCCTCCAGATGCAGATAGCCTACGACAACACTGCCTCCGTGCAAATTACTTGGCGTATCTTGTACGCCACCCCTCCAAGAAGGACCACCCTCGCCACTCGGGCATGGTGGGAGCTGGTGGGTGGTCGTTGTCGCCCTGTCCGCCACACGCGACCTGCTCTCCCGGCACATCTACCTGCACAAAAGCTAGTTGAAGAGAGCGAGGATGATGACAGCAACCAGGAGGAGGATACTTTACTGAAGAAAAAAGGATATTCCGTGGAATCGGCTAATTCCGATTAAAGTGAGGCAGGATCCTCCGATTCAGACTAATCATAACTCTCGGGGGGGGGGGGGGGGGGGCACATTTTAAGTCAAGACAGTGTTACAGTGGTAAAATAACGGTAATTTTCAACGAAGTCTAATTTGTGACTTCTTAAACTCTGTTTTTATTTACGTTATGGTGTCATTTGTGAAAGAAAAGTTACTAAAATACCGTCTTATTGTAAATAATGGTACTTAATCCTTGTGGAGGTAGTTTCTTAAGAACAAAAGTAAAACTTTGGCTACACCGGAAGGCGGCCATTTTGTATGTTTTAGTCAATAACGTCAAACTAATGTCAGATTCGGAATCCTCGTATTCTGTTTACACGAAAAAGTGTATTTGTACTAGATTCTACTTGCTCTGGTTCAAAACTTAATTTTCCGGCGGCGGCCATCTTGTACTTCTGGTTCAAAATGGCGTCGTAGCGTCAAACTAATGTCAGATTCGGAATCCTTGTGGTCAGTTTAAACGGAAAAATGTATTTGTACATGATTCTACTTGCTCTGGTTCAAATGTATTTTTTCAAGAGGGTGCCCGACAGCCATATTGGATTTTGGCCTGTAGTAAAAATTGCCGGGATTTTTGGGAGGGACATAGGGCTTATTTTTTTCTAAATGGTCCATAGTAGTCAAATCAATCGTCAAACCATCCTTGCGAAAAAGTGGTCACGGAATCCATGATTATGACCTAACTAAAAGGCCTATGACAGGATGCCCAGAGAGAGAGTTTGGGAATGCCTCCGAAAAAAGAAGATTAATATAAGATTGGTGGAAAGAGTACAAAGTATGTATGTGAAGAATGTGAGTTGCGTGGAAACTAAGGATGGCAGAACGGATTGGTTTGAAGTCAAGACAGGTCTTAGACAAGGGAGTGTACTGTCACCGATGCTCTTCAATATAGTACTCGACGAGATATTGAGGAAAGTGGAGAGGGGTGGGCCAGAGTCGTCTAGAACCTTAATATATGCTGACGATATACTCATATGGGGGAAGTCATGGGAAGAGGTACAGAAGAAAGTGGAGAAATGGAATGAACGTACAGAAGAATTTGGACTAGAGATAAGCATTGACAAGAGTGAAGTGATGGTTATGGGGAAAAGTAAGAAATCTGGGAATAGGAAAAAGATTGTACTTCGAGGGGAAGAACTAGTAGAGACACATATGTTTAAATACCTGGGCAGCATAATCTCCGACGATGGAAAAATAGACGCGGAGATTGCAAGGCGTACTGGTATCGCTTAGAGTTTCTTCCAGTTAGTGAGGAAACTGCTTTGGAAAAAAGAAGTGCCAAGGAGATGCAAACTTTTAATATACAAAGCATATTTTGTACCGGTACTCACATATGGTGCAGTGCATGGGCCAGTTGGGGGAAGAAAAGACAAAAACAAGCTGCGAAATGAAATTTTTAAGGAGGGAATGGGGTTACGAAGATTGATAAAAAAGAGGAGCACGAAGATAAGGAAAAAGTGGAAAGAGTTTTAAAATTTAGCTAGGGGAAAAAAAGGCGAGGTGGTTTTGGGCATATGAAGAGGATGCAGAAAGGGCGGACCCTAAATACGTATGAAGGATCAGGAAAAAAACAGAGAAAAAAAGGGGGGGCCAGACTAGATGGGGAAAAAGGGTTTAGATGGATTTGAAAAAGAGAAATGCAGCTTGGGGAAAAGGGTTAACCCCAAAAAAATGTTGGGAAAACGAAAACATGGAAAAAACGGTGGGGTCCCTGAGGAAAAAGACAGAGGAAGGAAGAAAGTGAAGTTGATGACGCAGAGGGGAAAAAGTTTATTGGGGAAGCGTCAGGCAGGGGTAGCCGGGTTTGATAATCCGTGGAGCCAAGAAGGGTGGGACCCTCCCACCCCCACCCCCTTAGTTTGGAAATAGGGTTTGATATTAATTAAAATTTGAACAATATTTCTAAGCAACTCCAGCTTCTTCATCGGGTTCTCAGTTATTTTCTTCTGTTTATAGCCATAGAAACTTCTTGATTTAAAATTGTATTCCAAAGCAATGGTAAGTCAAAGCTTGGTTGACTGATTGAATTTGGATGATTATTCTAGCGCCACCTCTTTAACATATCTTCCTCATTTTAAATTATTATGGTTTCATGCTATATTATTGAATGGGGGTTTTTCGACTTTAAATGTTTTTTGCTACAATGTTTTTTGGCTGATAATTACTTATTTACATTAGTTTTGAGTTCTTGCGTTCGAATGTTTAATGGTCTCTTTACTTCTCCGAAATAGGTCTCACCACAATCTCACGGAATGGCATAGACAGAATTTTTGGAATTTTAACACTCATTCAAAGGTGTATGTTGTTAATATGCTCGATATAGTATAAGATGATTTAAAAAGTGTTCTGATATTAAATTTATTTGGGAGTTTTCGTAGATTTTTCCCAAAATTCCCAAAAATTTTGGGGACAGAAAGTTTTAATATTTTTTTAGCAGTGTCACACCCGGTGTTAATGAGAAGGGGCGTTTTTATATTATGTTAGTCACCTTTGTAGTCTTAATTTAGAGGGAAACCGTTGAGATGTGCGAGTTTTCTTTCCCTTTAGATTGTGGTAGAGCTGACGTTGTTGGCTCTAGCTGCAAGACATTTCACAATTCCTTTGGGGCCGTTGAGATGTGCGAGTGTCTTCCGTCAGGGCTCTGTGGGGAAGGACGTTGTTGGCTCAGTACAAGAATTTTAAATTTCCCTTTGGGGCCGTTGAGATGTGCGAGTGTTCTTCCTTCAGCTCTTGGGTAGGTACGTTTTTTTGGCTCTACGCAAGCATTTCACAATTCCCTTGGGGCCCTTTAGAGTGCAGTGTTCTTCCGTCAGATCTGTGGGGAAGCTGACGTTGTTGGCTCTAGCTGCAAAACTTTCCAATTCCTTGGTCCGTTTTAGATGTGCGAGTGTTCTTCCTAGACCTGTGGGTGAGCTGACTTTTTTGGGTCTAGCTGAAGACATTTCACAAATTTCCTTTGGGGCCGTTTAATTTTTCAGTGTTCTTTCCGTCAGACTCTGTGGGTAGGCTGACGTTGTTGGCTCTGCTACAAAAACATTTTAAATTCCTTGGTGCCGTTGAGATGTGCGAGTGTTCTTCCTTCAGACTCGTGGTAGAGCTGACGTTTTTGGCTCTAGCTGCAAGACTTTCCAAATTTCCTTGGCGCCGTTGAGATGTGCGAGTGTTCTTCCTTCAGACTCTGTGGGTAGAGCTGGTTGTTGGGTCTAGCTGCAAAACATTTCACAATTCCTTTGGGGCCGGGGTTTTTTAGTGCTTTCTTCCTTTAACCTGTGGGTAGAGCGCGGGTTTTGGGTTTTTAGCTGAAGCCCTTTCACAATTTCCCGGGGGCCCTTGAGATGTGCAAGTGTTCTTCCTTCAGACTCTGTGGGTAGAGCTGACGTTGTTGGTCTAGCACATGCATTTTAAATTCCTTGGGGCCGTTGAGATGTGCGAGTGTTCTTCCTTCAGACTCTGTGGGGGGGAGCTGACGTTGTTGGGCCCAGCTGCAAGCCCTTTCCAATTCCCTTGGGGCGTTGAGATGTGCGGTGTTCTTCCTTAGACCTGTGGGTAGAGCTGACATTGTTAGCTCTAGCTACAAGACAAATTACAATTCCTTGGTGCCCTTGAGATGTGCGAGTGTTCTGCCTTCAGGGCTCTGTGGGTGAGCTGACGTTGTTGGGTCTAGCTACCAAACGTTTCACAATTCCTTGGGGCCGTTGAGATGTGCGAGGGGTCTTTCCCTTTAACTCTGGGGTAGAGCGACGTTTTTGGCTCTAGCTGCAAGAAAAAGGGCCGTTGAGATGGTCGGGGGGGGGTTTTTTCTTCCTTCAGACTCGTGGGGAGAGCTTACGTTGTTGGCTCTAGCACAAACATTTCACAATTCCTTGTCCGTTGAGATTGCGAGTGTTCTTCCTTCACTCTGTGGGTAGAGCTGACGTTGTTGGCTCTGCGCGACATTTCACAAAATTTCCTTTTTGCCGTTTTAATGTGCGAGTGTTTTTTTTCCCTTTAACTCTGTGGGTAGAGCTGGTTGTTGGCTCTAGCACAAGCATTTCAAATTCCCCTTTTTGCCCTTGAGAGTGCGAGTGTTCTTCCTTCGACCTGTGGGGAAGCGAAAGTTTTTGGGGTTAGCTACTGACATTTCACAATTCCTTTGGTGCCGTTAGATGTGCGAGTTTTTCTTCCTCAGATTGTGGGTAGAGCTGACGTTGTTGGCTCTAGCTGCAAGACATTTCACAATTCCTTGGTGCCGTTGAGATGTGCGATGTTCTTCCTTCAGACTCTGTGGGTGACTGACGTTGTTGGCTCAGCGCAGACTTTCACAATTCCTTTGGGGCCGTTGGAAAGTGGAGTGTTCTTTCCCTTTAAATCGTGGGTAGAGCGACTTTTTTTTGGCTCTACGCAAGACATTTTACAATTCCTTGGTGGCCGTTTAGATGGCGGTGTTCTTTTCCTTCGATTCTTGGGAGAGCTACTTTTTGGGTCTAGCTGCAAGACATTTCCCCAATTCCTTTGGGGCCTTGAGATGTGCGAGTGTTTTCCCTTTAGGGGCTCGGGGTAGACTGACGTTGTTGGCTCTAGCGCAAACTTTCCAATTCCCTTTGGGCCTTGAGATGGCGATGTTCTTCTTCAGAATCGTGGTAAGCGACGTTGTTGGCTCTAGCTGCAAGACATTTCACAATTCCTTGGTTGGAATATGTAACGGTTGAAAAGATTCGGAATTCAAATATTGCCACAGGTTTACAGTATAGGATGTTGTAAGTACGTTGTATGATTTGGTTACAAGTGCGTGAAGAAAATGGTTATGATACGTTCTTTTCAAATTCCATGGTTAATTTTAAAAAACTGCACCGCAAGTTAAACACTTCTAGCTGAGGAACAAGTGCAATTATTCGATACAAACCCTTTGCCACTGCATGCATTTCACCCCTGACAAATAAAAACAAACAACATATTTCTCTAAGAACGAAACCATTGTTGTAAGTTAAATCCTACACATTTTCAGTTTACGTTATAATTGATTATTTCTTGTAGGCTTAAATCGCAACGGAATGTCCTGTTTTACCGGATATCTGTTTAAAATTTCAACGCAATCGGTTCAGCGATTCGGCTGATTTAATAGTACACACATCACACAGAATCACAGAGGATGTGCCGTTTGACTTGAATTGTAAGACATTCGCTGCGCTCCCTCGTCTAATACTAGGAAAAAGCCAAAGTCGTCGTAAGACGAGTGAGTGAGCCATTGTGTTGAATACCCGGTAACATTCCCTTTCTTCCCCCTACCCAATGCTTCACTAACCTAGCATAGGCTAGAGTGGCGTATTATGACCTTACAGTTGAAGTAAAATCAAAGGTGAAACCCTACCCCCTATGTCCGTAGATTGATTGATTGATTCAGGTCTTTATATTTTCAAGGCGGGATTAAGCCTAGTAAAACCTTATCTTCCTTATCTTCTAAAATCTTATCCAACCGTCGTAGAATAGATAGGATAATGGAATAAATATGTGCTTGTGCTTGTGTACAGTTAAAGGGGCTAAAAACCCCAAAAATTATTTTTTACCACGTGATCTATAGCACAATACTACACTTAAATGACCGTTTAAAAATTTATATCTTGTAACTATGATTTAACACGAATTTTTGAATTTTTTTAATCCAGAAATTAGCGAAAATTGGTGTTTTGGGAAATTTCTTAAATCGGCTTTAACCTGCTTCTTTTTTGGTCCACATAGATACTAGAGCAATAGTACCAATCTAAAATGCCCCTTTTATAACATCGTGTCTTGAAACTGTGCCCAAATATACCCTCAAACACGCAAAAATATGCATTCCAAAATCACACCCCAACTTGGTAATCGGCAAATTTTGACCATACTACTTGCCCAAATTACAAAACAAAATAAACAAAATCTACAGAAAAGGCTGTAGAGTACGTCAATAATGGCTAATATTTTTTTGGATCAAAATCCTCCAAGGTCACGGGGCATAAAGATCGTCCCCATGTTATTTCTTATGGGAGATTTTTGCCGATGGGACCTAGCTCGAAAAATGTCATGTTTGACAATTTTTTGGGAGGTCTTAGTGGCCCCAATAATTTTTCTGTTAATTGCTAAATTCATTACTAGTTAGCCTGAATGAAATATATTTTTTGAGTTTGGCGGTTAAATACCCCTTTAAACAGAGCCTGATGGAAATATAGCATAGATTCATTTTTTAAAGGGAAATGTGTGTGACAATTAATTGTTCCTCTTCGAAAATAGTGTTTGATGTGGGAAGTAGGAAAGTCAAAGGGCTTTAAGTAGAACTTAATACAAGCGCTTGATTACGGCCGAGGAAAAGCCAGTAAAACGTCTGCTAGGATTGCCGATTTTGAACCAGCGACCTCCCGACTTCACTAGAGCTAACCCCAGAAGGGACGCCAGTCATAAGATGTTTGTGTGTGTGTGTGTTTTGCAATCTTAGTGGCATTAGAACTAACCTTAACCGTTTGTTTGTTCTCAGATCGGCGACCAGATCCTGGAGGTGAACGGTCAGTCATTCCTCGACGTGAGCCACGACGAGGCTGTCAACCAACTCAAGTTCCACAAGAGGATGACGTTGACAGTTAGAGACGTAGGGAAGGTGCCTCACTCAAGATGGATAGGGAGGGTGCCTCACTCTTGTACGGCCTGGGAGTCCTCGACGGCGCACAGTCCAGGGTGAATTAGTTGAAGTATCAGGGAACTAGGAGAGAGTAGATACATAGGGAAGGTGCCTCACTCTTGTACGACTTGGGGCTGGGAGTTCTCCACGGCGCATTATCCGGGGTACCAGTTGTATATCAAATTAATAATGTGAAGGAATTTTTGACAATCCGTACTGACGAGAAGTTTGTGTAAGAGAACGAGGCTTTTATAAACCAAATTCACAACTAACTATATAGTGTAATCTTCTTTGGGGTGAGAATTGAGTTGAATCGTGGTAACAATCGTTGATAACCATACAATGATCGATGTCAGTCTATTACTTTACGCTTGTTGAGGGTATTTGCAATGTTATCTTATGATAAGATATGAATAAATATTTAACGACGATCGTTAAGTTATAATTTGAAACTTTTCCCACGTATATTCAACCAATATTATTATAGACACACGGAGTATCCTAAATAATTTTAAATGCATTGCTGTACAAGTTACCGAGTCTTGAATGAGGCATAGAAAAACCAATTAAATTACTTGTAACTTTTAGCAGATTGAATGTGAATCATTATTTAACAGTCAAAGTCATGAGAACCCTACGCGATAATAGTCGAGATGCCATTAAAGTTCCAAACGGTATTTCGTTAACTGTCAATGGTATTTTCCTCTTTTAAAGATTGATGTGACAATAATCTATTTTCGAATAGACAATCTGTTGCCTTCCATGCAAGTATTCAATGCCCAAACCGTTTCCTGCCGCTCGATACATAAACCTTCATTTCTCCATCTGAATCAGTTGTTTCGTTCTGTTTGCTGTTCCGTAGAAGCAGCACTTGGTTTTTCCATTTTAAATTGAACATCGTAATCTATTTCTCTATCTCTTCCTCTGTCTTACAATAAGCCCCTCTCACTCGCTTCTTGTTTATGTCTTTTGATTTTGAAGCGTTAGATTGAGGATGTGTTTTCTCGCCCAGAGAACAACTAATAATGATGCTCTGTACACTACCAGCAAGACAAACGTCATTGTGACGGTAAAAATAGCAATCTCAAATAAATAATACGAAACTGATAAATAATGAGGTATTTCAATAACCTAGCCGTAATAATGTGTGTCAAATAGATTATCATTTTCATTATTATTTGGTTCATCGCAGCTTCAACTCAGTCTTACTTGATAAATTACTTATCCGATAGATTCTAAATTCCTCTTGTCTGAGTCCAAGAAGCCCTCGGTCTGTACCAGTGGCGTAACTTGGCCTTGTTTTGTTTGGGGAGGGGCGAACTTTTTTGGAATCTAAAAGACCAATGGTCAGCAGTACTATAGTGAAAGAGGTATATGTGGGGGTTGGTACAGTCAGTGGTGTCATCCAAAAATAGGGGGGTAATCGATCTTTCCTGGGTAAAGAAGGCCGACATGACTGTGAACAATGGGGGGGTCTGGGTGGGGGTAGGCCTCCCAGTTAATACGGGTCCGGGGACACACCCTCGGAAAATGCATCGATTAAAAGAGTGTGATTGGAGTATTTTGCCGAGTTTTTTTGACAACACCTTTTAAAAGATGTATGAAAAAATTGCAAAAGCAGAAAAATATCTCAATATCTATAAAATATAATATAAATTTATTTATTTGTTAATTATTTATTTAACGTCTATCCTATTCAGTTATAAAAACTGATTTACAATGGTTCCTTCCCTAACTCCCTCGACCCCCTTCCGCCAAATTTAGGGGCCGGTCGCCCCCTCTCTCCCCCGTAGTTACCCCGCTGGTCCGTACCATGTGTAGATCCCAGTGTGTTTGCGGACACAGGGATGCAGAGCTTCAATCTACCCACATAGGCTAGGCTATAGGCTAGGCCTGCGTCTAATCAACGCCGCGCCCGCGTTAGCGTAGGCGGGGCGAGATGTAGGGTTAGTTACTACCTTAATTAGCAATCAAAGACGGAGCCTGTCAATTTGACGTTCTAAGACGGCCTGCCTTAATTGGCAATCTAAAAGGGTTAACATAATTAACAACTAAAACTGGTGTGACCCAATTAACAACCGAGGAAGGTAACAGAATAGCTGTCTAAACTGAGGTAACTTTATGGAAATTCAATTAACAATCTAAGATAAAAAAAAAAGTAATGTTGTTAGTTTGACTTCAAACAAGGTTAACGTAAGTTAAAATGAAGACAATGTTATTTTATAAATGATTGACACGGTGAACTAAGTAATCAATCAGTACGAGGTAACGTTGTTTTACCTAATATACTTAAGGATAATTAAATTTTCAATCTATAATAGGACTACAACAGATTAATTAGCAATCGACAAACGGGTGTCGTAATCAAATAAAAGAACATTGTATGAGATTATCAAATAATTATAATAATTGTATATTATCATTATCATTATACACAATTTGAAGTAGAAGAAGAAGTTGAAGTTAATTCATCCGATACCATGCAATACATAGTACAGGATTGACTCCTCTTGAGAGAGAGGGAGTGAATGGTAATATAGGCCTTGTCTAGTCGTCAATTTCGTGAAAAAAAAATCTGGGGAATAGTAATTTTTGATTGAAAGGAATGTTTTTTGTTGGTTTTTAAAGAAGTTTGGGTTTTGAGGGTTTTGAATATATCTGGACAATTTGTTGTAGATTATGGAGTTCAGTTAGTGTGGTCCTTTTGAAAATAGAGCTAGATTATTGTAAGATGGAATATGAATATGATGACGGGTTCTTGGCTAGTGATCGTGGACCTCACTGTCTTGTGTAAAGCGATGGGGGTTGGCATAAACAATTAATAAGGCTGTGGTTTGGATTAGTAAACAGAGGGTGGGGATGCCAAGTTCTTTAAAGAATCCTAGACACGAGAACCGTCTTGAAGCACCACAGATGAGGCTTTCATTTGAAGGACAAAGATCCTCTTGCATCGGAAGATGCACCCCAGAAAAGAACGCCATATGGAAGGTGAGAATGTAATGTATGAAAAATAGACCAGTTTAAGAATAACTTATGTGAAGGGACAATATTGATTGGATATTGCTTAACGTCTCATATTTTTAATGTTTCTTAATAGTTTTTTAATAATTGTTATAAGATATATCTAGGGAAACGCCAAAGTCGTTGTTAAACGAGTGAGTGAGCCATGTGTATAGTACCCGGTATCATTCCCCATACTGGGCTAGATCGTGCCTTAGGTATATGGGAGAAAAGGCGATGTTCCCAGGTACTCAACACTTGGCTCACACACTCGTTTAATATCGACTTTGGCGTTCTCCTAGTTTAAATTGAACATTCAAAATGCGAATCGTGTTCAAAACGTATTGGAGTGAAACATTAACAAATTTCCAAGATAAAACAAAATCACCTAATTTTTATTTCCCATTTCACATCCCTCAAAAATAATATGTAGGTGTAAAAATATAAAAAAGTTCAAAACTAACGGATATCGAACCCCAACCCTCCGTGCGGTAGGCTCTATGCTTACCACTTTGCCATGGCAGACACGTAGAGTTCGTCCCGCTAGCTGCTACTAAACAAATGGTATCGATATTTTAAAAAATCAGGGATTAAATCGCAATGGATCTAGCTGATTTTGTTAACAGTTCTCAGTAAACTCGTGCCGGATGTCTGTTTAAAATTTCAGCGCAATCTGTTCAGCGGTTCGGCTGATTTTCGACGTACAGACAGACAGAATCACAGAATGAGAGCCGTTTGAGTTGAATGGAGACACTCAGTCGCTCCGCTCCCTCGTTTAACTAGGGAAACGCCAAAGTCGTTGTTAAACGAGTGAGTTAGCCAAGTGTTTTGACTTCTAAAACCGGACCGTCTGGTCACCTTACAGGAACTCACTCTGCTTGCCACAATAATTATTTAAATTGAACATTTAAACTGCGAACGTATTAGCGTGAAACATTAACAAATTTCCAAGATAAAACGAAATCACCTAATTTTTATTTCCCATTTAACACCCCTCAAAAATAATATGTGGGTGTAAAAATAAAAAAAAAGTTAGAACTGACGGGTATCGTACCCTATCCCTCTGTGCGGTAGGCTAAATGGTTACCACTAGGCCATGCAGGCCACGTCAACCACGTCCCGCTAACTGCTACGAAACAAATGCCATTGATATTATTAAAAATCACATTTTTATTAATTGTAGGCTTAAATCGCTGTGGATCAAGGTGATTTTGTTAACAGTTCTTAGTAAAGTCGTACCGGATGACTGTTTAAAATTTCAGCGCAATCTGTTCAGCGGTTCGGCTGATTTTCGACGTACAGACAGACAGAATCACAGAATGAGAGCCGTTCGAGTTGAATGGAGACACTCAGTCGCTCCGCTCCCTCGTTTAAATTTACGGTATACGATCTTATCGCTGGCGACCCGGCCGGGAACACTAGCTCCATCTAGCAGACACGCCGAGAACCCAATTAACTAGGGAAACGCCAAAGTCGTTGTCAAACGAGTGAGTGAGCCAACTGTCGAGTACCCGGGAACATCCCCTTTCCTCCCCTATACCTAAGGCTGGATCGAGCCCAGCATGGGGATTGATACCGAGTACTCAACACATGGCTCACTCACTCGTTTAACAACGACTTTGGCGTTTCCCTAGTTATTTAAATTGAACATTTTAAATGCGAATCGTGTTCAAAACGTATTAGCGTAAAACATTAACAAATTTCCAAGATGAAACAAAATCACCTAATTTTTATTTCCCATTTAACACCCCTCAAAATAATATGTGGATGTAAAAATTTTAAAAAGTTCGAACTAACGGGCATCGAACCCTAACCCTCCGTGCGGTAGGCTTAATGCTTACCACTGTGCCATGTCAGCCACGCAGATTTAGTCCCGCTACCTGCTACTCAACAAATGCTATTGATTATTTAAAAAATCACGTTTTTATTTATTGTAGGCTTAAATCGCAATGGATATAGCTGATTTTGTTAACAGTTCTCAGTATACTCGTACCGGATGTCTGTTTAAAATTTCAGCGAAATCTGTTCAGCGGTTCGGCTGATTTTCGACGTACAGACAGACAGACAGAATCACAGAATGAGAGCCGTTTGAGTTGAATGGAGACACTCGGTCGCTCCGCTCCCTCGTTTAACCAACTGATATAATAACGGAACCAAATTTTACGCGATTAATCACAGTGAGCCAATACAACCAAATATTTCAAACCATTTCGTAAAAAATTACCAACAAAAACACATATGTGAGCATTTATCCTTCATGCTTAGTTTCCATATACCTATCATAATTATAATATTTTTCATATTTGTATTTCATAGCAATATCATATAGGCTTAAATCTAGCACTATCATTTATGCTTAATTCATTAAACAGATGTTAGTTAGACATATAAGTGACTTGTGAAACAATGAATATTTTTTTTTCATTTACAAAGTACATGTAAATTTTACATATAAAAATAAAGTATCAGTCATTGCACCTAGATACTTATGATATGCCCTGCCACAGCCACAATCCAGCACACAGTTTTATGAAAATGAGGTTAATTTGACATTCCCCATCAGAATTGAATGATTCATGTTAGTCTTTTGAACGAATTGATAACTAGTTCCCCGTCATTTGCCCAACGTTGTAAATTCCTAAAGCCATCGTTCATTGTGTCGCCCGCCATGATACGTTCTTGTGAATATTCCTATTCGCTTACAACATTGAATACAACATTCACTTGCGCGAAAAATTACTTGTTTATAGGCCTAAAAGGAGAAAACGTTTGTTTATTTTTTGTCCACTACTTCGTGCCTGTTAAAGAAGTTTGTACACACACATAACAAAAACTTGTAGAAATACAGCCAAACCTTACACACTCAAAAGGAATGAGATCTAAAAAAGGGCCAAGCTCATCTACCCTTCCACATAAACGTACAGTGTCTCATAACAGCATCCTCGAAAAGCTTGGCAAAATAGAATTTGCGATTATTAATTTAACGTAATAGTTTATCCAAGTTCTTTTTTTCTAATTAATTTAAACGTAATAACATGCAAATTCTATTTTGCCAAGCTTTTCGAGGATGCTGTTATGGGACACTGTACGTTTATGTGGAAGGGTAGATGAGCTTGGCCCTTTTTTAGATCTCATTCCTTTTGAGTGTGTAAGGTTTGGCTGTATTTCTACAAGTTTTTGTTATGTGTGTGATCTCATTACTTTTTCAAGTTCCATTACAAAATTATTTGCTAAAATATAATATTTTTATCAAAGTTGATTTAAATTCTATGGTATTAGCAGTAACAATATAGGATGTAAAATATCTAGACCCGGATTCATGTACATCCTGGGTATAGGTGGTATAACCATGGTATAACGACGGTATAAGGACTGGACCCCAATTCTTGAGTTCGTGGGAGATGAGTTGAAAACGCAATTTGAAAACGAAGTCGTTTTCGTTTTCGAAGGAATTGGTATTCTTGAACGGTATCGTGGAAAACGTCATGGGTTGTGAGTTGAAAGCATTGATATTAATTAAACCCCTATAGTAGGCTAGATTAGCAGTCTCCTATACCTCCGCACAGGCGCGAGCGTAGCAAATTGAAGACTCAACCGGCCCATTTCAAGATGGCGATTTGGTGTTTTAATTTATGCTTTTTTAATGCAATAAAGTATTTTACTGGATTGTTTGATATGGTTTTAGCTTGTGCAGCATGGTATTAAACAAAAGAAACAATACGAAGTGATTGCATAAGGGAATTTAGTAATCATTTGGTGTTAAAGGCTAGTATGCTTACCTGTCAACCTGGCGGCAATCTTGAGAACTATTTGGCCACAAATCGCTCCCATTTGATTAACATGTAAACTGTCATTTTAAGATGGTTTCTAATTGTACCGGAAGTGGACCACCGACTGCTGTAGCCAATTATATAAATCCCACAAAGGTATGTAAATGCAGCCAATAACTTACAAAGTAAATAACAGAACCACTAAAGGATACCACCAACTATGCGAATTTGATTTATAACTTTATAAATAATTAAATATTATTAGATCAATTCAAATTATAGAGGTAGTAATTATTTCCTGAACAAACAGAAAGCACGCCATTAAATGGCGGCGCAGACTTAGTTTTTGTTTAAAACAATAATGCAGTAAACACGGCCCATGCATTTTGCTAATAAGGCCAGTTGGATCTTTTATAAGTAATGCCAAGGCTACGATCAAGGTCCATGAATCTCTTAATAGAAACTTTCCCATACTACAACTAATGTTACTGTACACCTTTCACTGCACCACAGCCATGTAAATCAACAAATTAACAAACAAATATTGAAAATTTGCACAGTTTTTGTTTATCGTTTTTATATAGTGACAGGAGTTTCGCGAAATTTTGCGAAAAGAAATGAATAGGTATATTATTTTAGTACATTTTTGTATAGCCTAGTCCTAGGTGGACAATCATACTATTGTTTATCTGCATTAGGCTTTTAGTCATCAAAACTGGTTATTTGTGCGAAAAGTGTGTCATAACAAAGTTATGCTGGCCTAGGGTTGGCTAAGAAAGGCCTAGGGCTTGTCAAACATGTAATGTAAGTATTTTTTTATCTAGTCCTATAGCCTAATGGAAATGTTATCCTACACTGTTGTATTTTAAATAATTTTCTACATCTGGGCCTAGGCCAGGGACGGTTTCTGATTTGTTTTATGAGAGTATAATGACAACTTTTCTCGTTCCACACAAAGAAGAAAAATTTTTAATGTCCGCCATTTGTTTACGTATCGCACTTTCCCGCCTAACTCTGCTTGTACCGTCAACAAGTGTCAAGTAACTATGGTTACTTGTTGATTGTATGCCAAGTGTTTAAGGCTTATTTTAAAACCCTTATTTGGAAGCCTTCCAACAAACTTTTTCAACTTTTTTTTCAAAAGAGACTATATTTCTATAACCTTAATGTCCATGTAAAATATGAACATTGTAGTCCCACCCGTCTGGTCAGAATCGCGGGCCGACGTATTAGATGTTAGCAGTAGTAGGCAG
The DNA here is from genome assembly GCA_024449915.1 of Sweltsa coloradensis. Taxonomy (NCBI): domain Eukaryota; kingdom Metazoa; phylum Arthropoda; class Insecta; order Plecoptera; family Chloroperlidae; genus Sweltsa; species Sweltsa coloradensis. The sequence continues at coordinate 36,458 of JAMZAV010001431.1, forward strand.
TAGGCAGTAGTAGGCAGTAGCTAACATCCTTAAAGTGATTTTGAGCATGTTTCAAGCCATTTTTTCACCAAGAAGGAATAATCGTACCCCAATAAAATTTGGCATGTGTTGTCAGGTACCTAAATCCCTCGATTGTGATAGTTTTCAAGTTCACATCACGTTACATGACGGCTGGGTAACACCTCGAAATCACCCCAACTCTGCTTGGTGTATAAGGTGCTTGAGTGTGTAGCGCACCGCGGCTTGGCTGCGGCGCCCTAACGGGCACCTAGATGCGTTAATGGTGTCATCGACGTTGTTCTATCTCACCATCTTCAGTTTGTCGACTGAGCTTCTCCTGGGAATAACACAGACTGGAGGAGAGAAACAGAGAACTCGTTTCTTTGCCACCTTTCGAGATCACGGCTACAAATAAAACCGACCACTGGGTGTCATTCTGTTTGATTGTTTGCGGGAGGTGTTGAGTGCTTTCTGCCGTAGTTCAAACCACACGAGCAACCAAACAAAACAACACAATGTGCACGCTACCGACGAGTTAGCTAGAAATATATGGGCTTTGTCTGAAACATACGGCCATTGGTTTCCTAAGGTGGTGAACCAATATGTTAGGAGTTGAAGCCAACTCAATTTCCATAGTAACTTATAAACTAAGTATGTATTAATTAATATTGATGTTTTTATTTTATTCCTACATTCAACATTATTTTCAGTCTTCAGTACCAAGCTGAAGAGTGTACATGCATTAAGCTGAATGTACACTCCGTACATTCACACTCCGAGTCAGATCGGTGTTTGTCATTGAAGACCACATAAATAATTTTCATTTAAAAAAATCATTTTTATGGGGCAATTTCCTTTAAATGCTAAGAATACAATGAAAAATACCAAGAGCATGCATGGTGAAAAGTTAACCTGAGAGACTTTGATTCCGTCATAAAAAAGCAGTGGTCCCAATATTGAGCCCTGAGGTACTACATTACTCAATACATTTCGTTTAGCCGTTTCACACATGTATTCTTTACGCTAAACGGGTTTTTCAACAAGCTCAGAACCATCTACATCCATTATCACATTAAATATTATACAGTGTTTTTATTCAGCACTTTTTCGCTAAAGCCATCTCTATATCTCATATTTTATTCGATTTGATTGAGTTTCTTCATGTTTTGTAGCTTTCCCATGCTTGCGCAGTTTGTATTTGCAATACTTTTCTCGTATCTACTATAACCTCATTGGTTTCAATGCTTGAATAACAGTAGTGGAAATTCATGACGGCGATTTCTTTTTATTGCTGACACAAGCAGATTTTTTCCAACAGTAATGTAATTAAACAGAAATTAAATTAAATTAAATTAAACACAATATGATTTTCTTTCGTGGAAACACTTTTCAATGCGGATGACTTATTTTCTCTCGAGAAGATTTCTTTTCTCGTGTATCGCGCGCCATTGAAACAAGAAATCTTCGGGGAAGAAATCTCCACCTGTATTGGACGCTTTACAACTGATGATATTATTTTCAGTCAATATGTACGATTAATGTTAACAATTCAACACTAAAAACCACCATTCGCAGATTTTTTAAAAATCATAACACTAATAAGTAATATACAACTATCTTCGTTTTAGGTCTGGACAAATATTTTGTGATCATTGTCAACTTTTATATTAAAATGCTATTACCCCCAAAAATTAATTTTTACTTCATAATCAATAGCATAATACTACACTAAAATGACCGTTTAAAAAATGATACCTTTTGTAACTGTGATTTTACACGATTTTTTTTTAAGTTTTTTGATACTGAAATTGGTGTTTTGGGAAATTTATTAAATTGGTTTTAACCTGTTAATGTTTTGTTCCACATATATACTAGAACATAGTACCAATCTAAAATGGCCCTTTATAACATTGTGTCTTGAAACTGTGCACACACACTCAAAACACGCAAAAATATGCCTTACAAAATCACACCCTTTCTTGGTAATAAGCATATTTTGACCAAATCACTTGACCAAATTACAAAACAATAATATTACATGATTTTTTTTTAAACAACGCTTATGTTTAAATGTACTAAAAACTAAAAAGTATATAATAAAATTTCGCCCAACAAATTTTTGCCTTACTCGGAAATTAAAAGCGTTGGGCGCTTTCCTTCCATAAACAACAAAATTCTGTAATCTATGTCAATACCGTAAGCGCCCAACGCTTTTAATTTCCGAGTTAGGCAAACATTTGTTGGTCGAAAATTTATTTTTTACTTTTTAGTACATTTAAATATAATTGTTGTTAAAAAAAAAATCATGTGATATTATTTTATACTTTTTAGTCTTAACGATAATGTATTTATTTTTTATATTTTGTATTTTTTATTGTATTAGAATATATCATAACAATCCATTCCTACCGTGGTAGATAACAGTAGTTTCGCTGGCACCAACTCCATACGATCAACTGTGAAGTCGAACCACGCGAGGGGAACGCAACTACGCGTACATGGTGAATGAATCACCGCACGGGATTGAACTTGTAAGTGGAGCGCGGTGAGCGTTGTCGCCGCATAGCAATAAAGGACAGAAGACAGACAGACAGACAAACAAACACGTGAAGCTGATATAAACGTTGTACGTCTGTGTGAAAAATTTCAGCTCGATCGGACTTTGGGAAGTGGGTGAAATATCAATTCCTATATAAAACGTTAATTAATAATTACGATGAATTAATTGATTAATTAGTGAATCTGTTAATTGATTCATCTATTGTCATCAAGAATACGTATGTGTGAAAAATTTAAGCTGTATTGGACATTGAGAAGTGGGTGAAATGTTGTATTATAAGATTCCGTTTAGACATACAGATAGATAGACAGACAGACAGACAAGCACAATAACCTAATATAAGCGTTGTAATGAAATATCGATTATAAGATTTCATCTAGACAGACAGAAAGTCAGACAGACAGACAAACACATGAAGCTTATATAAGCGTTGTAAAATACAAAGGACTTACAGAAAATGCTGCCGAGTACGTCAATAATCGCCAATATTTTTTTGGATAAAAATCCGCTAAGGTCCATGTTATTTCTTATGGGAGATATTTGCCGGTGGGACCTAGCTAAAAAATTACCAAGTTTTACAATTTTTTCCGGGTTATTGTGGACCAAATTATTTTTCCTGAATGAAATCTATCTAGGTGCCCGTTAGGGCGCCGCAGCCAAGCCGCGGTGCGCTACACACTCAAGCACCTTATACACCAAGCAGAGTTGGGGTGATTTCGAGGTGTTACCCAGCCGTCATGTAACGTGATGTGAACTTGAAAACTATCACAATCGAGGGGATTTAGGTACCTGACAACACATGCCAAATTTTATTGGGGTACGATTATTCCTTCTTGGTGAAAAAATGGCTTGAAACATGCTCAAAATCACTTTAAGGATGTTAGCTACTGCCTACTACTGCCTACTACTGCTACTGCTAACATCTAATACGTCGGCCCGCGATTCTGACCAGACGGGTGGGACTACAATGTCATATTTTACATGGACATTAAGGTTATAGAAATATAGTCTCTTTTGAAAAAAAAAGTTGAAAAAGTTTGTTGGAAGGCTTCCAAATAAAGGTTTTAAAATAAGCCTTAAAACACTTGGCATACAATCAACAAGTAACCATAGTTTACTTGACACTTGTTGACGTACAAGCAGAGTTAGGCGGGAAAGTGCGATACGTAAACAAATGGCGGACATTAAAATTTTTTCTTCTTTGTGTGGAACGAGAAAAGGTGTCATTATACTCTCATAAAAACAAATCAAGAAACTGTCCCTGGCCTAGGCCCAGATGTAGAAATTTTTTATAATACAACAGTGTAGGTCTAAAGTTCCATTACACTGTTCAAAATATTTTCGTCAAATTACTGCAAATGTCGTTGGAAGTACTGCTTACTAACTAATTCCAGTTTTTCTACTGCAAGTCCGATTTCTTTATTTTACTGCAAATGTTGTGTTTTACGACTTGAAAAAAGCGTAGTAAATTTTCGAACAAGATTGGCAATTTAAATCATTCTATTGTTATTTTACTGAGTTTGAGTTGTCGAAGTTTTACGGCAAATGTTTTGTTATTCGACTACATGAAACAGTTTGATAAAAGCATTTTATTTCGTTTTTGAACTCGTATCGGCAATTTTAAATCTAGTCAACATGCCGTAATCTTACGACAAATGTTTAGTTATTTGACTACATGATCCAGCAAAAAATTTCGACCCGTACGAATTATTTTAGTATTCGTCAGGTTGAAATTTCTCCTCCTGTAGTGGGATTAATGGAGCATTACAATTATTTAATTTAACAATTAAACTATGATAACGAACGTTCCTGTAAGAGAGACAAGCATCATTTGATAGCTAGTACGAAGATTAATATTACATATAAATTTCATGGTATTAAAATCTCGGAAGTCAGCGAGGCTCGAACCTGGTACACCTGGAGAAAGAGTATACACTGTCCTAGTCGATAAACCCAATACACCAAGACACCGTATACCTGAAGCGCGTCTGTAGTGAATCATGTTGGGAGATGTAGTTATGTTTTAAATGAGAAATTCAATACGAAAAGTAGGGTTTCGGATTCCTGGTCATATTATATAACAATATAACGATAGGCCTATAATATAATTAATATTAATTATTAATGTACTCCTCGGGGTCGAAACTTCGTCCTTTCGGAAATCCGCCATGCATGGTGATATAAGATATTAATCTACTCTTCTGTGTCGAATAACCGTTCTTTTAAACGCTGTTAACTGGTCACTAGTAAGAGAATATTATGAAAATATGATTACATTATTACTTTGACAACTCTTAAATGGTGAAGATTGGAACCATATTGGGCGATTGTTAGAATTTCATAGGGATAATTGTTTCGGTCTGCCAAGTGATATTTATCTACCCTTCAGGAACGAATTCTCGTCCTTTTAAGTCTGCTAACTGTCCATTTTTAAGTGAATATTATTCCAATAGAAGTACATTTAACGACCTAAAAAGTTGAATATTAGAACCATACCGATCAATTTATGATCCACTGTTTGAGGAATTATTGGTTCGGCCCGCATTTTATTTCAAGCTGCAAAATTATATTTTTTATTTATTATTATTATTATTATTTATTTTATTTAAGTCAACATTTGCCGTATATTTACAGAAAGTAGATGATTTGATTGGTGAAATAGTTTAGTTTACTAACAACTGACAATTGATGATATTCTTACTATATGCAGTAGGAACACTGATTAAACATGTCCGTACCAATAAAGTGAACATTTGCCGAAAATTCACAGAAAGTAGATGATTTCATGGTAATATAGTTTAGTTTACTTACTATGACACTTATAATATTCTAACTATATGCAGTAAGAACACTAAAAACAATGTCCGTAGAATAAAGTGATCATTTACCGTAAATTTACAGAAAATCGGTATTTATTTGCAACAATTAACTCGTTTGATTAACTATTTGTCTAGGAATATATTTGATATTAGTTTCGTCGAAGTTCCAGACTGTGATAACATTTATTTTTCCTTGATGGTGCATTCAACTTAAGCTAATTTGAATAGTTTTTTTACTGCATTTGTCGTCTAATTTGTAGTTTACTACAACATTTCCAGTAAATTAAAAAACTGAATACGTGCAGTAAATTTACTAATAAACATTTGCAGTAATTTGACGATTTTTTTGAACAGTGTAGGCAAAGGACTAGATAAATCAATACTCACACTACATGTTGGACAAGCCGAGCCAACCCTAGACCAGCACAACCAATTGGTCTGACAAACTTCCCGCACAAATAACTAGTTTTGATTACTAAAAGCCTAATTCAGATAACCAAATAGTATGATTGTCCACCTAGGATTTACAAAAATGTTCGGAAACAATACACATATTCTTTTCTTTTTAGCCATATTTATAGTCATGATCAAAGTCAGCTTGCTGCTACACACAATGTCAAAGCGAGGTGTCGAATATTAGCGTGCTCATCTGTTTGTTACATAATTGCAACAATCAAATCATTTCATGCAACTCGTCTTTCGATTGGCCCGCGTTTATGAAGGCACTGCCATCTAGAATAAATATAGACGTTTTCGAGCTCTTTGGTACGCACATCTTTTTAAAGTGTCTGGATTTCGTGAACGTACCCCACGTGAATAACAGCAATACTCTTTCAACTCACAACCCATGACGTTTTTTTTACGATACCGTTCAAGAATACAATTTCTTCGAAAACGAAAACGACTTCGTTTTCAAATTGCGTTTTCAACTCATCTCCCACGAACTCAAGAATTGGGGTCCAGTCCTTTTACCGTCGTTATACCATGGTTATATCACCTATACCCAGGATGTACATGAATCCGGGTCTAGATATTTTAATCCTATTGTCTATTGTTATTGCTAATACCATAGAAATTAAATCAACTTTGATAAAATTATTATATTTCAACAAATAATTTACAATGGAACTTGAAAAAGTAATGAGATCACACACATAACAAAAACTTGTAGAAATACAGCAAAACCATACACACTAAAAAAAAATGAGATCTTAAAAAAGGGCCAAGCTCATCTGCCCTTCCACATTTGCGCATTCTTAATTTATAAACGTACAGTGTCCCATAACAGCATCCTCGAAAAGCTTGGCAAAATAAAATTTGCATGTTATAACGTTTAAATTAATTAGAAAAAAGAACTTGGTTGAACTATTACGTTTAAATTAATAATCGCAAATTCTATTTTGCCAAGCTTTTCGAGGATGCTGTTATGGGACACTGTACGTTTATGAATTAAGAATGCGCAAATGTGGAAGGGCAGATGAGCTTGGCCCTTTTTTAAGATCTCATTTCTTTTGAGTGTGTAAGGTTTGGCTGTATTTCTACAAGTTTTTGTTATGTGTGTTTTATTTAGTTTAGTGGGTAAATACCCCTCTAACACTTAATCTGTAATTTGTTATCTTTGAGTTCATTGATAATTTCCGAGCACATTTTCACTGTTGTTGGTAATAAACAACTTATTTCAAATAATTTCTGGCAGTTTTGAAGAGTGATTCACAGTTTTACAGTTGGTATAAAATGTGTTTGTGAGTGCAGGCACCTGGTTGGCGGGCCACGCAAGCCTCGCTCCCCGGCGCTGCAGATGGTCGAGGAGAAGGCGAGAGTCGTCCTCAAGAAGAGCGAGTACTCCACCCTAATCTACTACCAGGAAGAATACGCGGTTAGACAGATGACCATCGAGGCCTTCGTTGCGGTGCTGCTGGAACTGCTCAACACTCCAGAGAAAGTAGGTGAACCAATCTTGTTACAGTAACGATTTTAGTTTCGCTTGTAAGAATGAAATGAAAAAAGAAATGACTGAATGATGGATGAAGATTGAGTATGTGTAAAGAAGCAGTACGACTGAGAACGATTCAACTAAGCTGTCGTTACCGGCTTACCGCTACCATGCTAAGAGAGTATAATATTCTTGTGAAAACACTGCAACATACATTGACCACGTAAAGTGAAGCAAGTTCGCAAAACATTACAATGCTCTAACGTATGGGACAATTGTTAACCAAGGAATTCATTAAAGGTATAGGTGTCGTAGCAGTGCTGTGTAAAAGATAAAACCTTACATTGTACCGTAGAGAGTACATGTCGATGTGATTCGTAACTAGCTGTCATATTATAGCATTACAACCAAATACTACACAGGAATCCTTAGGAAAATTAAGTTATTGCCTTCTACTTAACTGTATATTAAAAGTGTGATACAAGTTTACATCCACTTCCTCTGTGTTTAATAGAATTATATTGTTTTGTACTTGTACTGTACCAGCTTGTATTTTAAGGGGTATAAAGCTAGGACAATGCCTAATATGTCACTCATGCAGATCCTCGTACACCACTGTACAGTTTTGAACTATGCATGTAGGGAGACTACATACCACTCCAAACACCTGCTCTTTAATTAAACCACCCTCGCCTAGCCGCGCACGTGATTGGTTAGTTGGAGCTTACAGGGACGCGTCTTGCAAAGCCAGTGAGGCCGTGGCATGGCGAGTATATCACACAGCTTTGAGTGAGCTTTATGACCTTGGAACGGGGGGTTCAATGTAATAAGGCTAACCTTCATCCATACGGTGGCTGTGTGACAGTTATCCAAAACTTATATTTATTAAGTGATCCAACGCCAACTGCTTCCTACTACCAAATATATGCTTTAGACAGCTAGTTTTGTTTGACAGCACGTCGAGTTTACTCACAGATTAACGTGATCAAATTTTCAAGGTATAAGCCGAAAAGAGTGTAATGGATGGATGTGGTAGACAGAGTGTGGAGTGTGGTCTCTTTCTAAACTAAGTACCCAATGCCTTGCAAACCTTTACTAACGTAGATTACAGAATCCCTTGTGGGCTGTCATATAGTGTTCGCCAGTTTCTCCACCCTTTTCCAATAATTGAAGTTTAATTTGAGTCCCAAAGGGCGAGTAGCAGTCTAGTGCTCGTGCGCACACACTTCCCATCCTTCTCTCTCGCCCCAGCACAGCACAGACTCTAAAACAATTTCGCTTAGTGCACGATGCCTTTATTTTTCCCATGAAGTTATCCAATCTATACTTACTCATCCTCCTTTTTGAAAACGTATCCCGTATCTTCTGAAAAATGGGATAAAATACACCATATCCCACATTCCACTTTTCATCGATCGATTGGATGTAGAAAATGCGTCCAGGTTGAAATATGCGGTCTACTCTGCATGAGTGCAACATATCCTATTAGGGATAAATGCGCAATGTGTGTTGCAATGTTGTTTGCCGTCATCGATTAGGGATTAGCCATGGTTCATTTTCTGGGTCGAATCCTGTTTTAGGCATTTTCTCAAGTTCTTTTATTCCTTTGTGGTCCTTACAGGTCTTAGAAATTCAACGTTTTTATCCTGTAGGCCTAAGTACGCAGATTTTTAAAAATATTTGTAATGTATCGCTGACTTGCGCTTCATATACCTTATCTGTAAAAATGTTAAAAGATGTAGCTTTACCTAAATTTATAATGGAGGTTAGTTTGATACTGTCATTTAAATGAAGTCAGAAGAAACTGGCTCATTTCACTTTCTGAGAACGTTTAGAATATTTTTGTTTTAAAATTTGAAATAAAAACGGTTTTTTGCGGTATTCTAAATTTAATTCCACGTACATGAGTGTCGACAGGCGTATTTAAATTTATAGAATTACAGTCAATACATTATATTTAACACAATCATTCAGCTCATTCATACCATAGTAACATGAGTGATTGTTAACGATGTCAGGAAGGAGTGTCTGGTGAGGTGTGCCCAGTTTCCTGACTGGAGGAAACGCTTTTTCAGTTGTGTGCGCCATGTGCACCCTCAACTTCACTACATACGTAGGCCTATGCTTAAACGTGACGTAGGCCTACACAACGGTTATCCAATGGAAAAAAATCATAATTTAATTGTAATCCAAAACCACTTTACACTTTAAAAAAAAAATGAAAATTACGTATATATATCTATATCCTACTCTGTTATTAAAACTGATTTGCAATGGGCAATAATTTGACAAGAACAAACATATTTTATCGTTCAATAAATGTAAATGTTCGTAAATGTTCAAATCCTTACACGCAATGGTTAATTACAACCAGACTTTTTTTTTTCATAAGCTTTCTTCCTTCAGCACACTGATGTTCATATACCCATGCTTGGGCACGTATGCTGCATTGAGGATCACTTCAATGTGAGCTTCTCTTGCTTCTGTCTTTCCGCTCACTCCTCCTGAAAACAACATGACTTGGAATGAATGTAGACGTGGTCTACGATTTGTCCGTTTTACCTTCAATCCATCCACTTCTCCCCAATTTAAAATGTCGACTCTAGTATTTCGCGCTCGCCCCTTCATCAATCTCTAAGCTGATGTATTGCTTAGCAACGACGGTACAATTTATCCCAGCTTCGGTTGATATCGGAATTCCACTCTATTTCCCAAGATAATCAATTTAAGAGATAGTGCTACGCCTGTTTGCTTAGGCCAAACGCGAATAATCCTTCCAGAAAATCAACCGAACATCAGGCGCTGTGCTAGGGGAAACTAAAGTGTATTTATCGTTGAGATACAAAGTGACCATTTTGGTGGCGAGGCGGGTAGGGTCGTTCCCGTTCATTGTCTGCGTATCGCTAGCCGAGCTAAGGGATGGAATATCAATTACTGAGGTCCATGTAAACACACAGTATTATTTGTTACAAAAACATGAACCCGAATTCGACTGTCAGTCATGGTAATTGGTAAATGTTTTTAAATTCTAGTCAGGGTAGTAGCGTGTGGGGTTAGGCTTAGCACCTTCGGAATTGGGGTAGCTACCACGCAGACAATGGACGGGGCGACCCACCCCGCCTCGCCAACTCACTGGTCACTTTGTATCTCAAGGATAAAATACACTTTAGATAAATGTGAGTTTAATTCCAGAGTGTCTGTCCGGGGCAGATTATTCTTCTCGATTATATTTCAACTGCAAATTCTCGAAGCCAAATTCTATGTCCGAAAATATATTGATTTCAATCTGCCAAACCCGGGAAAGTCTGGAAATGTTGTAATCTTAAATTATTTTTTTTATGATTTTTATATTATATTTTCGAAAAATTGTTTGTTCTGTGTTCTTTATGTACCAACAGGGTTAGCTCAAGCGATAAGCTCGAGACTGATTCGGGAGGTCCCGGAATAAAAACCTGTCGAGCAATCCTGAGTGAAGTTTTGACCGAGGTTTTCCTCAGTCGTAAACTCGGATGCAAGGGCTTGAGTCCATTTAATCGAACATTCCCTACCCAACTAGTATCTCAATTCCTAATAACCTAGTCAGGGTCACACTGGGTAACATTAATATTGTGTACCCGATACAATGAGCATCCTACCATTTTCTTGTTCTTTGTGATCAATTGCGCGTGATTTTGTTCGATCGGTTTGCAGCAACGTTTTATTAAGGTATGGAATGGTATTTTAATGTTATGGTTATGGAATTCCGAAATATTACGTATAAAAACCGTATGCAAAAAACATTTAAAATATACTCTATCTCGATAACGTTTTTAAAACGTTAATATACGGTTACAAAAATTTTAAATTCTTACATTTTTAAATTTCAAATAAAAAACACATACAAATTGGTTACACCGTAACGTTAAAATAACGGTATTTAAATAACGTTTTTAATGGTTAATCAATATAATTGTTTTTTCATGATTCTTAAAATACCAATAGGGAATATTCCACTTAATATTTATATTTTATTTTAATTCTTATTCATGTCTTAATAGTCACTGCACTTTTTTTTATTTAAAAAAAATGTTTTTTGTGTAATTTAAACAAGAAGTAAATTGGACCCCCAGTTTGCGCGCCAAAAACGAGCGTGCGCCATCTTTGGACGGTACTACGTCATAACTGTGTTGAGTCAAGGCCAATTGGAAACTAAATGTACGTATATTTGTACATATTTACATACAGACGGCGGTGCTCGCCCATCCGCTCAACACAAACAACTCCACAGGGATGTACATTTTCACCGTCTTTTGGTTTTGTTTTTTCGTATGTGACAGGAGATTTCGCGAGATCATTGTGATAAAGAATAACGAGCATTTTGTCTTGAGTTTTTGCATAGCCAAGGACTATCATGTATTCTTTATCTACAATAGGCTTTAATTAGTCATCAAAGTAAGGTTTTTGTGCGGGATGTGTGTCAGAACATGAACGTGCAGGCCTAGTAGAGGAGTAAAAAAAATATTGAAATTTCACTTTAGGTGCACAAACCGTATAACAAGCTGAAAATTTAACCAAGTGTTCTTAACACCCTGATTAAACTACTGTGCAAAATTACCCGAAATCACTTTAGCGGAAAAGGGTTAAAAAAAATGGCAAACGGGTAACTTTTCAAAAAAAGGGAAAGTTTTGTAACATCATTAAGGAATAGCTGGAAGCTGATCGTCCGGACAAAACTGCACATACCTTGTTTTTAACACTACTTTTTAATATCCATAAACATAATCAAAAGCAAAGACCAACAATTTTAGTTTTATATAGTCTGTTTTACACATAAATAGACCCCGAAATGCATTTTTAAACCGTTTCGCAATATTTCAATCTCATTCTTCAGACGAAATGTGTAGAATTATCTAACTCTTATCCAGAAATTGAGCCATCTATGTGTCTGCTTCGATAAAAAAAATTGGGCCATTGAAAAACGGACATTTAAGAACATTGATTGTACACTCGATGCTTTATTGTCCACTTTTCCCGCCAAATGTAAACATTGCTAAATTTGAATTTGGAACATTACATACTCCGCCAACTAGTAACATATGTTATAAAACTCCACAAATACAACAATTTAACATGAAATATTAGTTATAATATCATAAAACCTGTTCAAAATAAAATGGAACCCTACAAAATAAATCACAAAATATGCACTGTACTCGTTTTTACATTAGCATCATATGACTACATACAAATTTATACACTCTCTTGATAATTCATTAAATTATTTATAGCCTTATAAAGACTAAAAAGGCTAAAAAGGCTTATAATGGGCAACTTCAATGATTTATGGTGTCTTTAGTGCAAAGTCATACAAACACTTGCAAAATCACGTCAGTTTCGGTTTACAATGTGGTGTGTGTTTACATGTCAACAAGTGAAAACGAACGCAAACGAGTGAGCGCAGCGAACGGAGTGATCTCAATTCAACTTAAACGGCCCTTATCGTTATCCTGCGTGTGTGTACGTTGAAAATCAGCCGAATCGCTGAACAGATTGCGCTGAAATTTTAAACAGACATCCTGTACGAGTTTATTGAGAACTGCTAACAAAATCAGCAAGATTCATTGCGATTTAAACCTACAAGAAATGATAAACTGAAAAATAGACTTCCAATGTTTAGAAATTATTTTAACGACAATGTTTTAGATTTTGAAAAGATATTTTTTGTTTGTTATTCGCCTGGCCGTGAAATGCCGTGCCCATGCAAGGTCTATCAAATGTTGAACGTCAAGGTACTCCCAAATTTCGCTCGTAGATTGAGTAAACCTTGCAATATTTACACGTATTTCGTACTGGCTATGTTTTCCATAGTATTGTCACAGAAGATAGACTACACTGCGTTCTATGCATTTTAAAACATGTTTAATAATTTTTTAAATACAATCTGGGAGTTACAAAATCTTTCCCGACCAGGGGATTGTACCCACGTCTCCCACATTTAGGCTATCAGGGCGCTTTAGCACACTAGACTTGGGAAACGCCAAAGTCGTTGTTAGACGAGTGAGCGAGTCATGTGGTGAGTACCCGGGAACATTTGCATTTAAGTTTGATAATTATATTCGTATACATAATAGTTTTTTAAGTTAAGTTGGTTCACGGGCGCGTCAACTGTAAGGCCATAATGCGCCTCTCTAGCCTATGATAGGCTAGGTAGGCCTAAGGTAGGGGGAAGAAAAGTAATGTAACCGGGTACTCAACACATGGCTCACTCACTCGTTTAACAACGACTTTGGCGTTTCCCTAGTCTTCTACCTCGCCACAAATGAAAACAGTTGATATTCCAATCAAATTTAGGTGATTCATCCGAGCAAGGCGTTAAGACTCGGTTGGTACATTGTACGTAGGGCCTCTTCAGATAAACGTTTTTTTGCTCTTTCACGTTTGCGTGAGTCTGTATAACAGTTCTACATTTTTGGTGAAATTTATATGGGAAACTGTCAACTGTACTTTTTTCGGTATTCAAGAACTTTAATAGCCACATCGTCCTGCATATCTTCACACGATTTTATAAGTTTAACAAAGCCTTTCTTAGTCAAAATTGTTTTACATTCTGTGGAACTTAATGGGCCTTCCTTGCCATCACGAATAACACACACGGTAGTTCTGTGAAATGTTGGTTCGCTCGCCGACGAAGTACCTGGGATTGCAAAATTGTCCTTGTCACCTATTTTAACAATTGTGTGAGTTTTGTGTGTTAAATGTATAAATTATTAGTCGTATATTATTATACATTGCAGTCAGTACTCATCCATTTCCAGGTTATGTTGTACGAGTTTTCATGATTTACATTTAAAGAATATAGTAAAACAATAGGCACAAAACATTCGTATACTACAATAAAACTTCTACAAAATTAGTAAAATAACACAATAATCTGGCACCGAGTTACAAAATACTGAACGAACTGTCCTGTTCGAAATATCTACCAGGACTGAACTGATATTGACCTTTAGTAAAGCTCTTGCACCCTTCCACCAATTCATTTTTGTATTTGTAATTATTTACAATAACTTGAGTAGAGTTGAGCATACGGTCGTTTAGGTTTAAGTATGTTGGAGCAGATAACGCTTAATACGAATGAGAAGATGCGGTAAAGAAACGAGACCACACATTTCTGTGGAGGGGCTCACTAAACACACGTAATCAATTAATTATAGTAGTATTTTATTATTTTATTATTTTAGTAGTATTTAGTAGTATTTATATTTTAGTAGTAAATAACTGTAAACACAGAATAGATGAGCAATCATAACATAGCTGGATCGTACAGTCGCGTCAATTTTTTTGCGTTGTGTGCATGTATTAATTTTAAGCCAAAGGGTAAGGAGCTGAACAAGTGGACAATGACATGAAAATTATGGCAAATATTTGTGTAAAGAAATACATATAGTGCTTTTGGTGTTATTAACAATTTTATCGTCATTAAAAATCACAATAAACATGAATATTTTTAAAACTATTATAGCACACAGCAACATTTAAATAACACACAGCATAGCTCTAAAACTAACAATCAATTTACCATTTAAACGAAGGATATGTGTAAATTGACATAATTTTACAAAAATAAATTTAATTTTATATACTTACGTTTCTATGTCAAGATTGTTTATTGTATAAAAAGGAGATTCTAAAGCAAAATTGGAACGAAATTGTGAACTAAAATATATATATTTTTCGCTTTTTGCCGTTTTTACAAAATTTATTATATTTTGGACCTTTTCCGCTTAAGTAATTTCGGGTAATTTTGCACCACACTTGTGTGGGCCTAAGAAGGTTTGGTTAAAAAATCAGCTTGTTATACGGTTTGTGCACCTAAAAGTAAAATTTCAATATTATGGTTACTCCTCCATATAAGCCTTTTTAGCCTTTGTAGTCTTAACTCTTTATAAGGCTTTAATAACTCATGAATTGTTGAGAGAGTGTATAAATTTGTAATTTGTATGAAATCATGTGATGCTGATTTTCTATGTAAAGAACGAGTACAGTGCATATTTTATGATTTATTTTGTAGGGTTCCATTTTATTTTGACAGGTTTTATGATATTATAACTAATATTTAATGTTAAATTGTTGTATTTGTGGAGTTTATAACAAATGTTACTAGTTGGCGGAGTATGTAATGTTCCAAATTCAAATTTAGCAATATTTACATTTGGCGGGAAAAGTGGACAATAAAGCATCGAGTGTACAATCAATGTTCTTAAATGTCCGTTTTTCAATGGCCCAATTTTTTTTATCGAAGCAGGACACATAGATGGCTCAATTTCTGGATAAGAGTTAGATAATTCTACACATTTCGTCTGAAGAATGAGATTGAAATATTGCGAAACGGTTTAAAAATGCATTTCGGGGTCTATTTATGTGTAAAACAGACTATATAAAACTAAAATCGTTGGTCTTTGCTTTTGATTATGTTTATGGATATTAAAAAGTAGTGTTAAAAACAAGGTATGTGCAGTTTTGTCCGGACGATCAGCTTCCAGCTATTCCTTAATGATGTTACAAAACTTTCCCTTTTTTTGAAAAGTTACCCGTTTGCCATTTTTTTTAACCCTTTTCCGCTAAAGTGATTTCGGGTAATTTTGCACAGTAGTTTAATCAGGGTGTTGAGAACACTTGGTTAAATTTTCAGCTTGTTATACGGTTTGTGCACCTAACTTCTTTATTTGAAGAGCTAGAGCAAATTCGTTACAGGCCTATAGGGTTGGCAAGTTAAGCCTAGGCTTGTCAAGTGAGTAATTTTAGAATTCACATACCAATGCCTATATCCTACAGGAACGATTGGCCTAGACTGTTGTATTATAAATAATTTTCTACGTCTAGGCTAGACCAAGGACTGTTTCAGTTTTGATTTTTGATTGCAATGTCAACTTTTCTCGTTTTCTGGCTAGGCGTTAAATGTAAAATGTCCGCCATCTGTTTACTTTACGCTAGGCGCTGCTTTGCTTAAAACACCGCCGTCTTGATGTATATCTCGATCCTACTATAATACTATTCCAACATCTTTGGTCTACATGTATGTTTATCCAGACGGCGTTGGATCAACACAGTTCTGACGTCACAGTCGTTTTGCCGCTTTAAAAAACTGCAGCTTTTAAAACGGCTTTAAATCACTGGATTATTATTTCATGGAAAAACAAAGTACATATTTGTAATCGGGACGAAATACTTCTTCTAAAAAATCTATTCGTACAGTATTTGGCGGAAGTGGAATATTCCCTACATACGGTTATAATTTGGTATTGCCGTAACGTTAACATAACGGTATTTCAGTAACGTTTTAAAAACGTTTTAATACAGAAATAAAGATTACGTTTATTTCATCATTATTAAAATACCAATTTCATATGTATAAATTTGAAGTTGCCATAACGTTACAAGAAATACCTGTGTTTCATTAGCGTTTTAATAACGTTATTTTATGGTATTAAATATTACGTTTTTTCGTGGTTATTGAAATACCAACTAAACACGTATAAAATATGGTATTGCCGCAACGTTATTTAACGGTATTTCAATAACGTTTCAAAAACGTTCTTATACCGCCATAAATATAACAATTATTTAATTCAAAGTTATTAAAATACTAATTGAATAATGTATTGTTTTAATGTAGTCGTAGTTAGTTCTGAGATAACTAAAAAAAGCTGTGCCGATATTCATTAATCCAGTTTTTACATATTTCTTTTCTTATTTCTTTTTCCTCTTTCGTGCTCCAGTTTTTATGAGTGAATAGGACATGCTTTAACTAAATAATAAAATGAATTTATTAATAATTAATTAAAACTTACGACTCAATCTAAGTGTTATGGTTAATTTCAATGATTAGTTGTTCTATCGCGGAACCATCGTTTTATTATACACCACAACAAAACGGCAATTATAATTGCGCGTTTTCTCGGTATTTCCATGATACTCCAAATCAAATTGATGCGGCGTAATGAGATTACCAAATAATTGTCATACAATTTGAGATATAGCAAACATGGAAGTATAATGTGAATCTCCATCAATTATTGCTTACACTGTTTCACGAAAGCTCTGCCGTAGTATTAATTTTAAAAGCAATAATTCCCAACCAAAAACCAATCTAGATAATCCTCAGCTGCACTGTTGTCATTCAAGATTATATTGAAAATAATACTTCATCCCGCTGAAGTTTTGACGAAACCTATTTGTGAATTAATAATGGAAGACGGTAAGTTTGATTAACATAAATAAGTACAAATATCTTTAACGATATCAGTTTTATCTTAAGTTTAAAACAAAAATAGATTCTTATTTTGTTGCAAGAGACGAAAGCGCATTTTAGTTCCGCAATGGGACATCTCACAAAAAGACTACACGCGCGCGGGCTCCACCTTTGTGTGAGGTGGAGCCTCATGATTCGTGATTCGCCTGGGCTATCGGCTTCTTGTTAATCCCCCCAAACCCACAAGAGATTTAAAAATGCAGACTGGCCCAAATTAAAACGTTTATTGCAGAACGTATTCCCACCTCTCGTCCTACCATTAAAAACACTATTGAGCTAGACAAAGTTGTCCAAACCATCACAGAGGTAATCCAACAGGGCTTGTTAGCTGCCGTTCCTAATAAAATATCGAGGAGAGTGACGTTGTACGACCTGCCCACGCGCCACCGAAAAGCAATAAAAGAGAAAAATGCCATTAGGCACGAGTGCAAAGGAATCGAACCACCGAATTAAAAACGCGCATGAATAGAGCATGTGAAAAGTTGAAAGAGGACATTGCTGAGCATCGTGCGAGAAAATGGAACGAGGCAGTCGGTGAATTGTCTTTCGGGGACAACTTAATCTGAAGAATGGCAAAAACGCTACAGCGCCGCCCCGCACCTGATCCTCCCTTCACCGTCAATAACACACTTGCCTGTAGCCCTGTTGAAAAAGCAAATCTTATTGCTGACACACTGGAGGTGACCTTCACTCCAAACCCAGCAAACGAGTACACACCGCAAATTATGAATCATGTAGAACAGTTTTTTGCTGAGAATCCTAAGCCGGTGGAACTTCACGAAGGTGACAAATGCACATTAGCCGAATTTGCCGAAATTGCACGAGCATTCCCTATTAACAAAGCACCAGGGCTGGATGGTATAACGGGACAAATTGTCAAATCCCTTCCAACAAAAGCAGCAAGAGTACTACTAGCAGTCTTCAATGCAGCTCTGTCACTACAACATTTCCCAAATTTATGGAAAGTGGCAAAGATAATAACTTTTCTTAAGCATGGCAAACCACCACGAGATCCATCCAGCTACAGACCCATTAGCCTGCTCTATATCTTGTCAAAAATATTTGAAAAGATTCTCCTGGCTAGACTTCAACGCCATGCAGACGAAAACCACGTCCTGCCTGACGAGCAATTTGGTTTCCGTGCCAAACACTCGTCTGTCCAACAGTTGGCTAGAGTGGATGAGACCATACGGAGGAATAAATCTTTTTGTAAGCGTCAAACGGTGGCCGTCTTCCTAGACGTTGCAAAAGCATTCGACCGTGTGTGGCATAAAGGTCTGCTTTTTAAGATAATAAAGCTTGAATTTCCCAGATACCTCATCAACCTCACAAAAGAGTTTCTCGCTGGACGATCGTTTATATTTCAATGGCAAAACGCTACTTTTCCAAGGCGGCCTAAAGCGCAGGGGTTCCTCAGGCTCTTTGTATTCTCCATTCTACTTTCATATATTTACCTGACTTTCCGACGCCTCTTTCCACCCAACTTAAGTTTTCTGGATGCTTTGCAGACGATGGTTTTGCGCTAATAATGGGTAAACATACTGATATTGCGTTCAAAATGGCACGCGCGGTGGATTTGATGGTCGTTGGGTATGATAAATGGCGTAGGATCCTCAATGCTTCAAAAACTATTTTTTTCGTAATTTACCAGAAGATGCATCTTCATTCGTAATCATGGCGAAAAGTTCAATAGTCAAGCAGGAATAATTATCTAGGTTGCCTTACTAGACAGTAATCTCAATTCGGACCACATGTTGAGGCTAAAAATTGGTAAGCAACTGGAAGCTCGCATCGTTGTATCCACTTTTACGCTCTGGTGAAATGAATCCTGCTACAAAATTCATTGTAAAATCATGCATACGACCCACCCTCACGTACGCTCCCCCGGTAATGGTCGAGCCTGCTCAGACTCACATCAAAAGCTTCAAACATTTCAAAACAAGATAGTGGTATGAGAATATCAATGGCGTTTTCCCCATTGCACTAGAATGTCCGACGTCATGCAGCACTGTGGGTTAGAAATTAGATGGCTCCCCCCTAGAGGCACTATCAGTTCCTTTTTATTGCAGCGTTAAAGACTCACCAAACCTCTCATTCGAAACATTCCACCAAATTCTGTTGCAAGAAAGCGAGGGGGGGGGGGGGGGGGGGGGGGCAATCCTTACATACAGGCTCTACCGCTGGGCCGGCTTAGAAAGCACGGGGGCAAGCGGCCGCTAACAACCTCCCTCCCGTTTAGGATCTTAAAACAAACATCATGGGCAAAATTGCCCTAGCCTGTTATTTGTTCTTTCTTATTGTTGATTTGATTGATTGGATTGGATATTGCTTAACGTCTCATATTTATGCAACTTGGCTAATCGAGACGAATCTTATTGTTAATCCGATAAGAAATCAAATCGCAAATTATTTCTACAATTAATTATTATAAATTAAAAAACGCCAAGACTGTCAAAATTCTTCTTATAAAGAGAACCACGTGCCAAATATAATATGCACAGGACACGTGGTTTGCACAAATAATAAAATCAACAAAGAAGATTAAATCTATTTAGCTAGGTGTCAGCAATAGTTAAGAAGGAGATGCGCTAATGAAAAAACACACGCATACCTCCCCCCCAAAAAAAAAAAAGAAAGGGTAGAGAGAACTTCTTGAACTTGATTGTCAATGCTACGCAACACAGAGCAAATACCCAGTCCATGTCCGGGTTTCTGACACTCTGAGGTGAAAAGGGGTCTAATAACCATTTCGAGCGTTCTCGATTTATTTAAGCCTATACATGACAATTTGCCGGTAAGAATCGATTTGTGTGTAAGAACTACCATTTTCTAAAAGTACCGTATATATCGCTACGACCTCCACTTACAATGCCATGTATTCTTTTCGGATAAAATGGTGCCTTATTATTTGTTTCCACTGAGATGTCGTGGTAAAACATCCTGCCAGTCCAGTAGATTGTACTATCATGTCGATCTTTGAGCGAATAATACATCAAATATGCCCCCCCCCCCTTCCACTATCGCCAGAGAAATTGTTATGCTTATAGGCACAGTAAACCTGGTGTTTAGAAGTAGGTAGACGTGAAGTCGGAATCTGAAGTGAGCAAAGGTATAGTGCTTATTACATTTTGGCCTAACCTGATTTCATCTTCACTTTCAACACTTTAGATTATGTTAACTTCATTCAATCATCCAATTTCTGTTACATGTTTCGATGATTTTAGCTCATCAAATTTCAGTGATCTAGTTATTTGTGGAACGTTAAGTTAGTGGTAAAGATTTGAGCAAAGTGTTATATCCATCGGAACACTAAAACTAAAGCGCAGCCCACCAGTAGACTAAATTTAATCGACTCTACCAAACTAAGTATAACCTGACGAAGACAAGTTACAGATGTGTTTAAACTTGTGTATTGTTGCAGTACACGCTACTGACGGAACTACGGGAGGTTGTACTGCCCGAAGACAGAGGTCGTTTCGACGAGTTAGTTTACAGGAGGGAAGTGGAGGGTCAGAGGTGTCGGGACTTCCGAGACATGCTGGACCAGAGGGAGCACGACAAGCACGGCCACAGGGTAAGAGTGCACGGCGGGAGGGGTCGGGGGACGAGCTAGTTTACAGGAGGGAAGTGGAGGGTCAGAGGTGTCGGGACTTCCGAGACATGCTGGACCAGAGGAGCATCGACCAAGCACGGCCACAGGGTAAGAGTGCACGGCGGGAGGGGTCGGGGGACGAGCTAGTTTACAGCAGGGAAGTGGAGGGTCAGAGGTGTCGGGACTCCATAATCAGCCAAAGGAGCTCTATAGCACCCCGTGTGTCTTTTTTATGTATTTTAATAGAACCTCGTTTACAGATTTATGTAAAAGAAATGGTGTAGTTGTTTATAATTTGTTAAGTTTATATTTACTTATTTTCTGCATGCGGTTTAAACAAACCAGGGGACTAAGGGGTGGCGACTATCGCTAATATGAGCTCCCGTGGCTAAAATTAATAGGGTGAATGACTCGTCAATAATCACGAATCTTCCATCTACTCCTCAAATCTAGAAAACCATTTACAATAAGTAATATACAGAATATATTTTTATCATTATATTATTCAAACTGATCACAAGTAACTATTTATGACCCCAACACAAGATGTGCTCCTCCAATGGATGTAAACTAGGCCGCTTCACGAACGCTTTTTTCAGTCGCGTTGATGGATGAGCATTTTTTTTAAAATATTTCTGTTCAATGATTACGTTTTTAAGTGGGATCTCATTACTTTTTCCATAGTTACTTGATATTACTTGTTAATTATACACCTGTAAAAGGCTTATATTAAAACCTCTATTTTTATGAATTTTGATCAACCTTTGCTTTCAAAAGGCACTACATCACCGTAATCTTTATGTCAATGCTAAACTCATCGAGGGCAAGATCTCAGGCTCAGTGGGATGAAGTCGACGTGTGGCGCTACTGAATCGTGATCAAACTTTCTTCACTGTATTTTCCTTAATTAACTTACCACGCCTGGCTCTACTTGCGGAGCGAGGCAAAAATGCGTCAAAGCCCAAATGGAGGGAAGATCAAGTTATTAAGTATGAATTTAATTTTTTTCTTATACTTTTCGATTTGTAACCACTTTCTTAGTGTATTAATTTATAATTTCTCTTTTTTTCTAAAAAAACACACTAAAAATATATTTTTTTTTAAATCTACTCTACATCAATGACCTACATAAGCTTTGCGTAGCAAAGCGCCTCTACATATTATTTTTAAGTTAATTTTGTTGAGTGTTGTCCTGTCAGTCCCCATAATCGGCCACTGGAGCGCTCTAACGCTAGTCTACACCCCCGAGAGCTATGGTTAGTTATTTAATTGTTTACGTTTTGCCTACTTTGGGATACCAAAGAATTATTCGTAACTAAACCAGGCTGACTGATTTATGCAAACAGCAAAAGTAATAGAACAGTAGTTCATTTAATGACTGTGTATTTACGAATGTTATGAATGCAGTTTTTACAAAACATGTCTCTCGGGGGTGTAGACTAGCGCTTGCGATGGCTATGACTCGTCAACAATCAAAACTTGTCGCGTGGACAGGCCGTAAATATTAAACACCTATAGTAGGCTAGATCCGCAGTCTCCAATACCTCCGCACAGGCGCGAGCGTAGCAAATTGTAGCGTCAATCTAACCAATTCAAGATGGCGATTTGGCGTTTTAATTTATGCTTTTTTAATGCAATAAATTATTTTACTGGATTGTTTGATATGGTTTTAGCTTGTGCAACATGGGAATGCACAAACAGAAACAATAAGAAGTTTAAGTTATTGCATAAGGGAATTTAGTAATCATTTGATGAGGCTAATATATGCTCACCTGTCAAACTGACGGCCATCTTTAAAAATATTTTGGCTACAAATCGCTCCCATCTACTTAACATGACAAACAGTAATTTCAAGATGTCTTCAAATTGTCACGGAAGTGGACCAAATTTGACTGCGGATCTACCTACTAGTTTTTTAATATCTGGGACAGCATAAACGAGGGAAGCTACTGAACTATCTAGGAGGAGGCAATGGTTTATTTAGTTACCTTATTTGTGAAAAAATATATTCAAAGGAACAACCATTTTACTTACTTTTACAAATTGGAAGACTTCTCAATGTTTTGAAGAGTCTTATTGAAGAGTCACTATAGTGAACCATTCTTGCGTAAACAATGGAATCAATTTAATGATTGCCTGTTAGCACGGAATATTTTTTCTTTATTTTCCAATTAAGATTCACTACCTTATTAAAATGTAACTTTTTTGTTTTTTGTTGAATCAAAATATCTTCAGCAGAATGCGATTAATTTACAATTAATTTTGTTCATTTCAATCTCAAAATGAAATCAAATGAGAATAGAAGTCTAAATGAGAAATCTCGTGGCATTGATTCTTATGTGTCTGCTTCCAGCGGAAAGGTGGCAGCACTGCTCAGATGGCCGAGCCTAACCACGCTCTCTTGATGTCCAACCTGCACGACCTACCGGGACCTGTAAGTACTACCAGCTTCCGTCCGTGTCTGCATTCTCTCTCACTCTCTCTACCTTGCACATGTCGTATCTCTATTTCTCTCGCTTGCATCCGCTCTTGTTTACAACAGCTACCTTCATGTGCGGCAGAGTGCAGAGCGGTTTTAGTTAGTCTACTGGTCTTATTGAAAGTTGGAAATCTTAATTAGTTTTGCGATTTTCGTTAACTTTTCGAAAAACAATGCGAACTTTGTAGTTGAAATTTAAAAATAAAAAAAGTTGTTCAAAATTAGTAGCTAATAACTAATAAGAAACAATTGCATTATTTCTTACGATTGTATGAAAAGGCACAAAAGTGTAGACTATTAATATATTATCTGACTCAGTTAAATTATTATGAATGTTATGTTAACTTTTATAACGTATAAATTTAACATTTCACGTGATTTAAAAGTAATACAAGGCAAAGCCCTGTGTTAGTTGAAGTTGAATGCTTATTGCCATATTGCCGGCCATATCGGCAGAGACTGAATTTGCAGGCTACAGTCGAGACCTGAAGTTTTATTCCAGATCAGGGTTCTAGTTTGGGGTTTGCAAAGCAACTGCATTGAATCTGAATTAGAATATACAATAATTATTTCCATCAAATTATGTATAATTGTTTTCTTGCATCAAATAATTGGGAGATATTGAGTTGAACTTTAACTTAACTACAAAATAGTGACATTTCTGGACCTTCTCCATGATCAGTCTACATCGTCGACCACATCAGGCTCTGCACTCTTGCCGCAAGCTACAACGCTATATTCACCACTTAGATAGGCGAGGCATCTCCTCTCCCCGAGTCCTAGTGTTCACTAGAGTTCCTACCCTACGTACGTGCTTCCAGGCAAGAGACACGATACCACCCCGGCCTTCACATCATTCGTAGGACAGCAGCTGTCCATTGGCTCAAACACCGTAACAATCGGACATTCAAAATTATATCGCAGTGTTTTGTTGTGATTTGTGATACACAACATTATTAACACGAGATTAAAACATCAGCATAATATTATTTTAAAAGTGAGACATAGGCTTACTCTTTTTATATTTTAAGTGTTTTTAACAAGCACACTTAAAAAAAGTATTTGCTAACACATTTAAGGGATCACGGATAACTTTAAATGCAATTTGGAGTAACCCGTGTCTTTGTAATTAAAATTTGAAAATCACAAAGTTGGCAAAAACACGAGCAAGATTTAATTCAATGTCAAATAGCTAACCAACTCTAACTCAACGGAACAATAGATCATGCAAAATATAATCAGCATGTTTAAACTATTGAGATCATGTTCATTAGTATATCTAAACCGAGGTTCTAAATATTACATACGTAGTATAAGAAAAGCCTTGCTAGAACGTACACAGTAATAATTAAAAAAATAAAGTAAATCTAGACCAAATAAAAAATTAAGAATACACACATTTCTCGCAAAAAACCTGCCCAGGGTGCAATGCGTGCTTTTATTTAGGTGTCTCACTACTCTCTAGGTGTATTGGAGATAAGACAATGATTGTCAAAGGATGTCCGAATGCTTAAGAAGACTCAAGCCATTCGCATTATCGAACTCGACGGGATTTGAACCCAGGACCTCCGGAATCAGAGTCGCGCGCTTATCGCTCGAGCCAACACTGTCGGCAAGCCATACAAACATACACATTATATACATATTTATACACATATAAACATGTGAAGTTAAGCTCCTTTCTCATCAGATGCCAAGCGAAACATAATCCCTTCAGTCGACACAGATCACTCAAATGCCGAGGCAACATGCAATAACTAAAAGAGGTACGGTATCGTGTCTCAGGTATTATCAAACGCACTAACCATTGTAAGAAACATATAGAGCCACATTAAAAATATCATCTAAAGTTAGTGAACGTTAACGCACCTGCAAGCGCTGTAAACAATTAACTATTTTTGTATGTGCATCGTGGCGTAACCATTTTAACCTTCCATCTCACTTGCATTTCTAAACTGTGTAACATACTAGGAAAGGCTTTAAATCCCCCTGCGTTGGTTTGGATGAGGGGTAATTGGGCATTTAGCTGCCATGTGTAATGCGAATTTTCTGTTGTTCTGTGGCTAAATCTTACTTTCGTTGAAATTTTTTTTTCAAATTAAATTAAATTAAATTAAAAAATTAACTCAATTTTTTTTTTTGTAATAATAGTAAATTGTTAAAAAAAATTAATTTTTAAATTGCGATTTTATAAGAAAAATGTTTTTCTCGATTGCGCTAAATTTTACCTAAATATTAATCCATAAATAAAGGTTCTGGCGAAAAAATGATTAAAAATCGGATAAAGCATGTAGGTGTTAAAGTCAAAGAATTGTTTAAAAAAAAAAAAACCTGTAAATTTGATTTTATGATTTTTATTTTTTAATCGTCAAAAAAAAATATTAATTATAATAAGGTTTGAAAATCATTAAAATCGGTAAAGCAGTAGGTGTTAAGTCGAAGAAATTTTTAAAATAAAAAAAAATCGTAAAATTGCGATTTTCAGAGAAAAAATTTTCGATCGCCAAAAACGGGCAGTCTAGTTAAAGATCGAAAACCTCCATAAAATTAAAACGCAATCGGAGTAACGGTTTAGCCGGAATCGTGCTAACAAACAGACAAAAATACAAAAAAAAAGAAGAAAAAAAAGGGGGAAAAAATACATTCCGGATTTATTTCTCCAGTGTAGTGAAATGGAATCTTCGCTTCGCTCGCTACGCTCGCTACGCTTATCCAATTAACTACCGCTGAATGTAGGCTACTCCTACTGATATGCTCTATGAAAATAACAATCAAAACTTGGGTTCGATGTTTACAGACTATACAATACAAAGTATGAATATACTATTTTATACAAAGAAATATAAATATTTTGGATTAGTTATGTATCCCTTGCTAAAATACTTTCAATTTGTAATATTATAAATAATATTTTATTACTATTTGCCCTATCAAATATAATGTCTCAGAGTGGAATTTAACAATCTGCCTTTCTCAACCTTAAAATATGTTGGGTTATAACCATCAATTTGACGATACGAGGTTGGAATAACAATAAATTAATATGCTTTCCCTAAAACTAATAAACTAAATCTAGAAAAACATAAGAACCTAAGAATAATATAACAATCTGCTCGTCTTAACCTTACAGTAACTAGTTGGGCTATAAGCTATCAATATAACAACCTACCTTGCTATAACATCAATATGAAAGTAGTAGGCCTATAGTATAACAATCTGCTTCTTCTAAAACCCATATGAAACTTGAATAATGTAACAATCTGCCGTGGCTAAAACTATTATAATATGCAATATTAATTATAAAGTTATTATGAAGTATGAAGTATATGAAGTAATAATTATAATTTCTGCCTTTGGCTAAAATTACAATAATATGAAGCTAGAATAACACAATCCCTGCCTTTACTTAAACTACAATATGAACAATAACACAACAATCTGCCTTTACTTAAACTAAGATCTGAGGCTAGAATAATATAACAATCTGCCTTTACTTAAACTACAATATGAACCTAGAATAATATAACAATCTGCCTTTGGAAGAACTACTATATGAAGTTCGAATAATTTTATAACAATCTGCCTTTGCTCTACAATAATGTATAAATCTGACTTTTGCAAGAACTACAATATGAACCTAGAATAGCATAACCATCTGCCTTTGCTTAAACTACAATATAAAGCTAGAATAATATAACAATCTGACTTTGCTTAAACTACAATATGACTAGAATATTAACAATCTGCGTTATTAAACTACATATGATCTAGAATTAATATGAACAATCTGCTTTTAAACTAAACTAAATAAAGAAGTATATAAAATGTTTTATTATTAATATATAACAATCTGCCTTTACTAAAACACATATAAGCTAGAATAAATAACATCTGCTTTGCTAAACTACTATGAATACAGAATAATAAACATCTGCCTTACTAAACTAATTGACTAGAATAATAAACAATCTGCCTTTGCAAACTACAATTGAGTTAGAATATATAACATCTGCCTTCTAAATAGACACGATTTAGACTTATACAGATAATACATTGCCTTTGTTATACACGAAAACCTTGAATAAATAAAATCTGATGCTAACTATAGGTACTGGCTACAAAGAGGAATTGTTGAGCCTGGAATATATCATGCGTATACGATGTGAATGTAACGTTTTGATTAAGTGGAAAAACTACGCAATCTGAGTACAGTGATTTATTGATTCAAATATTCCTTCCTTCTTTCTTATGCTTATAATATAAAGCACCATCTTTATGTGGAGTTTCCTATTCGTAAATGAAACAAAAGCTGGCAACCGAAAATCATGTCTGATTGGGCCGAACGTACACCTGGTGAAATAATTTTCGATTGACTTTGTATTGTCTGGGGTGTGAGAGCGATAACTCTTGGTGATAGTGACGGCGATGTGTTTCAGCTTCTTATCAAGTGCGTAAAAGACGTGAAATGCGCGTTTATTGAGGATTTTGGTTCACACACACGCAATTTGTGCGTCCGGAGTAGTATTTGCACTTCTCCGTAGACTCAAACTCAAACTCAAACGACTCGACTGTGAGAATATCCTTCAAACCTCACATTGTTGTGGCATGAGACGCCAGTCCCATCAGTGTCAAGCAAGTCTGATACCATATTTCACAATCGCTGCAAGATGTACCACCGTTTTTCCACGAAGACTCTCTTAATAATTTTTTTACAATGATCCACAAGTTTACAAGTCCTCTTGCCACTATGTTCTTCACTTCTACCTGGAAACTCTGAGCAATCTCGTCCAGATTGACCTAGCTGACAATTTTCATTAGTATGAAGTATGAACTTGGTTCGCTCCCTCTTTTAATACTCCCATACCTACGTGATTATATTCAATAATGGACTCGGAATACTTCAGTGAATTGCGCATTGTAATTTCTCTCCAAGACTCCAAACTCTTGAAATCGCAATCGAGTGTAGACCTATATTTTTTTTGAAAACTGTAGTATCAGCTGGTGATAGGGCGCGGTGTGTTTTATGTTGTGAAGCGTTATTGCAAGTTAGTTCAGCTTATCTTATTGTTTTCTTACTTCCTATGCAGACTCAAACCATCTATTGTAAGAGTGAAAACATATTCGATGGACATATTTTTAACACTCATTCATTGAGTATATTTTCTGATTCGTAATCCACTAAACTTGTTAAGTTCTTGAAGAATGCCCATAATATGTTGACATTATCTTACTTCATGTTAAAGACTGATTGACGTTTTTTAAACTTAAAAATACATTTAAAAATATTAATTATTTTGCCCGTTAAAGAAAAACACGAAATGGGAAATGATTATGTATAATACTGACGTATAAGTTAGGCCTAAATAAATTCTGCTAAGCATGAATCTCATCATTCGAACACTGCTTATGAGTGATTTTGTATTAAATTATCAACGACGCTTGAAGGAAATATTATGGCTTGCTGCATTAACTCTACATATTAAACGCATAATTAAATATGACTTATCACTTAATTAATATTTTCTGCCTGGCTTGGCATGAAAATTATCACGAAGTGAACGTAATTCAACTACATCAAATTAAACACACGATAAGTATATCGGTCATAAATATTTCAAAAACGCATGTTTTGGCCTATTGCCGAGAATCAAACAATACGACTCTACACGTAGTATTTTGCATGTTTTCCTTTCTTCAATTTCTCATCTTTTTCGTACTTTTTCCGGTAATCTTTTCTAATGTGTTGTTGGTTGGTTTGTTTGACACTTTGTACAACACCTTGTGTATCTAGCTCACCTGTTAGGCGTAGCTATAGTTTAGGTACATCTAGTCCCGTAGTGTCGTGTAGAGCTATAGACCTAGAGCACCACATTAGAGTACAAAACAGAAAGATTACATCCCTTGTGTGAAATATAACACAAACAGTCAGGGAACATCCAACCGAAACGTGAAGTGAGATTCAAACCGGGATTCAAAACGGATTTTAAATGAGCGATTGTTAATCGGCATTGTTGCATAGTTGTTGCTCCTTTCCTTGCAACATTCGGGATTGCAAGATATTTCGTTTATAACTATCTCCTAGGAAGAATATTGGTTTTCATGTCAAGTTACTTCGATTTACTGTCCAGATAACTAAATAATTTGCATGTATAGGTTCTTTCATTTAAACGAGTTTGCGTGACTCTGTTATAAAATGTAAGAAATTTGACCCGTTATTTGAAATCAAAACAAAAATATTAAACAAGAACTCAATTTGTCGTATTTTAATTGTTCACTGTAACAAAACAAATATTATTATGATTCATTTGCGATTTATTACTCCTTTTCCAATTTTAACGTATTACGACCATTCCTAAAAAGTTTATAATTATTGCATTTCCTCATGAGACTCAACGCATTAAAAAAAAAATCATGACAGGACTCCAATATTGTGCTGAGGTTTATAAGGGGTGGATCTGGGGGTGGGGGAGAGATTATCCTCAATGCAGTTCATTTTAACAATGTGCACAGGGTGATTAGGGGTGAATCTGGGGGTGGGGGAGGCATTATCTTCAATGCAATTCAACTCAACACTGTGCAGAGAAGTTTAAACTAGAATGCAAATTCATTACGTCTGCTAGTCTTTCCGAAGTCCAGGTAGCATTGTTATCCAGCGTAGAGTTTGAATGTGTACATCACTGGACCCCAGTGGAAGTTCTGTTCAAGCCACATCAATTCTCGGATATTAAATTACCAAATTAACTACCAAGGCCAGAAACTTAGGGCAATCGGTGTTTGGTTGGAGTTAAATAATTGTTTTTGAAAAACTGTTTCGTACATGTGATACAAATTGGATCACGACACACCTAGCTGACCCTTATTCTGCTAGTCAAGATAGCGCGTGGTATAGTCAGAGACCAGGGGCTCTCTCTAGCTAGGATTGTATTGTGGTTTGTGTTCAAACAATGCATTGGAATTAAGAATAGATTAAATTAATCTGAAGCATTAAATTACTTTTATCTTTCGTGATCATCTTTTTTATTTTTTATTGATTAATTTAACGTCTATCCTATTCAGTTAAAAAACAGATTTACAAAGCAGGAAAACTTAATAAATCTACTTACATAGATGCAGATACAGCAATGAACTAACAGCTAACGAAGTGCCCTTTGGGTATTGACCTATAATGTATGTCTCGTTCAAGCCATAACTGAAGCCTTTTCTCATCTTATTGAAACTTATTTAGCATTTAGTTTTTGGAACAAAGCATTTTATAAAATTGTGATTTAAACCAAAACTAGATAATTGGTACCTTACAACTAAAGCACTAAAGCACAACGAAAATTGTGTTTGCAATCTTTGTTCCCCATCTTTAAAAGACACTGCTGCAAAGTCAGTGATAACAAGATCCACACGAGACCAGATCATGTGTGTGTAAGGTGAACGATCCGCCATAATGGCAGGATGATATCGGATTACATTTTCACGTTTGTAAATTAAGTTTTCAAATTTTGATTTTGTTCAACTGAATAGGCTCATAAAGAAAAAATATATATTCTAATTATGTGTATCAATGTGAGTGAAACAGTTTTTGCAATAACCATTTATTTTGACAGAACCGTAATGCATGCATGTTAATTATTGGGTACGCCGTAAGGCATAAAGAATTAACATTCTACACATTACAAAAACCTTTTACCAGAACAATTATTACTTGGCTCACAAAACTGCGATGTTAGATCATCAATAATGATGATATTACAATACAATCTAATTACCTTCAATCCAAGACGCACGAATCACAAGCTTGATTTGTAGTGATCAACTCGAAGAGCCTTATTCATTGCAATGCCGCAGCTGTTAGCTTTACCAAAGCTACAGTATTTTTTTTGTATGTTTTTATAATCACCGAAAAATTATAAAATGCTCAGAACATTCAAATGTATAAAACTTCAAATTTTTGATGGCTGTGTTCATACTAATAAAAAACTAAGTTAGTGGCAGGGAATTTTGTTCTGAAATTGGACAAAATGAAATGGCACAGCATTTTGCTTTGAAAGGAAGTAGAAATCGTCTAATTCTTGTAAACAGTGTGTTTCACTGGTGTTCCTAACAAGAAAATTTGTCAAAGCAGTAAACATTGCTCATGCAGGAGTGTGCTCTTAGGCTTATTGTGAAGAAGGAGTGTAGATTTTAGGACTTTAGGATAATGGTGATTTAGTGAAGAATAGTCTGCACATATTGATTGATTGACTAATTAAAAAAATACTGTTAACACTCTGTATAAAGACCAACCAAGTGGGAATGAAGACGTTGCCTGAAGTACCTATTAGGTATTATTGCTGTAATGTGCTGGATCTTGTTGATTATAGCTTCTGTTCTGTTGAAGTAACAAAGTGAGGAAGATAGCCAAGGTGCCCGAGTATGTCGTACACAGGCAGGTCAGCGGCAGGGCTGTGTGTATTTCTTGATGTATCGACATGAACGAATAGTTGAAAAACAAAATGAGTGGACCGTCTAAAAGCTTAGAACTCGAGGCATTCCGTAATTTTGTTGCATATTCGACCACTGGAGAAAAGTGGCGTGCGTAATTTGCATACAACTTTTATAAGATGATGTAAAGTTTGTACTACACTACTAGAAAGAGATTTTGAAACGATTCTGAGCACACAATAAATGGAAAAATTAAGGTAAGAGCACACCAAGAAGGTGTGCGATATCAACGATAGCAACGAGTGAAATTAGTTTCGGGTGTATGCGCAACTGAAAAATAATGTATACACAAGTGAATAAAAATGTAGTTTAGTGTGTGAAAGTGCCTTGGTACACACGTCACAACTTGCATGGCACTGGAATGTAATACTCAAGGACTTGAAATTCGACAATGACTAAACTAGAAAGGTTGAATTATGCTCTTGCAAAGCCATGGATGTTTCACCATTTCATCTGAAAATGATTTTTCATTTTTATAAAAAGCACAATCATTTTGATGGTGTGCTCAGTGCTCTAATGCACCAATGTGTTATTATTTGTGCATCTTGGATTTGTAGGTTTACACAGAAATCATAGAGGTCAATCGTTAGATGTAAATCCAAATTACTTTGTTTATAGTCTAGTCATAGGCCCAATGTATTTACTTAGTTTTGACTTATCACTTTAATAGATTGTGGAACGATCTGAAGTAGCGATGTTTTTTGTCCTACTCTGGACTTGACTGGTATTTTGAATGGTCGTAGTCGTCAAAGTAGCATGTTTATTAGCTTGAAAGGATTATGTTAAACTTCACCACTTACAACCGTAATGTCTGTAATATTATTCAAAATCAAACTGTATTATAAATAAGAATATTAAATAAAGTACTTTTAATTTAAAATCTCGCGTTAAGCAAATTACTATTGCGTTTTATTCACCTGATTGAAAAGTACACGTTACTGCATGAAACAGAGTATAAAACCAAAACAATGCGTCATTATTTTACCCTTTTTAAATATTTGGTCTTTGGTCTCTTTGGCCAATCCACATATTTAATTAACAAGAATTATATATTATTTATTTGTCGTGACTTTGTATAAGCCAATGCATTGTTGTCACTTTTTATAACTACACAGACACTTCAGCTGGTGCTGTTATAGTTGTAACTTATCAAAGCAAAGTTCTTGCTAATTGGCTTGAGATACTGAAGCCCTCGTAGTCGTTACGACGCGTGACGATAGTAGCCGACAATGCACCATCTCGGGGTCCTAATTACAACGTCATTCACTGATCATAAACTGTTTCACTGGTCTCTTCTTGCTGAAGTGAGTGTGTATTACGGATGACGTATCAAGGTGAAGCCTTTTTTTTATAAATTCAAATTTGTAGATAATAATATCAGACCCCTATTCCAACATGCGTCGGGTCGGGGGGTGACGAGTCACCATTTTTGCGGGCTACAGTTTATCAGTGCTTGATAGCCAGGCTCAGCATAATATAATATAGCATAATATAGTAAATAAAAACTTAAATAAATATGAAATAAAACTGCCAACCCATAATTAAGTTTTGTATTGGGCTACTTGGGAAATTCAATGTTGTACTATTTAACTTACGAAAGTGACATTTGTAGAGAAATGAACTGAAAATTAAACAAATCTATTAAATGTTTTTTTTAAATGAATACCTAAATATCGAGATTAAATTATGGCAATGGTACATTCACTAATAACAAAGGTTTCATCATCTTAACAATACTTAGATGCTGTTGGATGAATAATTGCCTATGAAAGATTGTAAAATAACGATCAATCACGTGTGAAATGTTAACACGTGATATATCGTAAGTATTGACTTTTACAATTGGTGGAGGTGCCGGGTCATTCAACTCGAATGTGAGTACGTGCATTGTTATTAATTTTTGGTGATAATATTTAAATCAACCATTTTTCGACACACATAATTAATAGAACGCTTTCTAATTTGTTGTTTGTTGTTACTTTGTTATCCTCCTTTGTTAATAAGTTTTTTAACTGAATAATAGACGATAAATAAATAAGATACATAAATGTAAACAAAGTCTTCTAGTAATACTACCTGAACCTTATTTACATTCATTTCATTCAACCGTACCACACGAGAAAAATGATTAATTATCAAAGAGATAATTTAATTTGACAAATTTACAAAATTGATCCAAATGTTTGCTAATCCGACAAAATTTACATAAAGAGATACCAGTTGTAAATAGGCAGGTTTCCGAAGAAAAAATAGTTAAACTAGAATCGGTTTCAGTAAAGTGTCAAAATAGGCATGGGATTTTCTTTTCCAAGAAACGTCAAGGGCTAAGTTTTGTTCTACACGTACGCAATATGGAAATTTTTGACATCTCCGAAAATCTTTTAATCAAAATTTCACACTTAAAATTCCAATTAATGTATAATGTACATTTATGTAACAACAATAACACCAATATCACTCATTCATTGTGTCGAAAACTCGCGAACGGAATTTGATACTGAATGCTGATACTAGGCTGGAACCATCCCAACTGTTGTCCTTGGCTCTTTAGTTTCGACAGTGTCATTTTAAGATTAGATGACTTTTTAAATTAAACAAATGCATTTAAAATATATCAATTCATAAAACCGTGTGTAATTAAAATTCTATATTATTCTTTCTCGCGTTGTATAATATCATCGTGTTAGTTGTTGTATGCAAAGAATGCATCAGTAACATCTTGCAAAAAATTTCAGCTAGGCCTAATCCTAATGGAAAGTAATTTTGTAAATGTTTTTGCGCCATCATAATAGGTATGAGTGTTTCTTTTCTCTGCGCATAAATGTCGCTTTAATTCATTAAAACAATATACATTATTTTAATATGCCTTGCCAGTTGTATAACCAATAAAATACACAGATTAGTTTTCGTGCTGTTACGTCTAATCACCATAATTGTAACAGCGAGTGCGTCCAAACGATGCGATTCAGAACATTTATCTTATTGTAGATGTGGACTCGCATTGAAACAGGGAAGAATCTGGGTTAAACCTGACATTGTGCGCCATAAATTACTCTACACTTTGCATTGCAACGTTAAAAATTGGCTGTCTCGTAAAAACAATTTTTGTAGGTTCTACTTTAGCTCTCCATAACTCTTTTTCCATCAAGCTAATTTATTACGTTATATGGGTTTACTTTCTTTACTAGGGGCATTAATAATTGTGTCAAATTAAGGAGTGAATCTCATCACAATGTCCATCTATCTGTCCGTCAGTCTGTCTATCCGTCTATGCTTGTGTCACGTCTTACGATAAAAACTGAACACAACATCCGATTGACAGGCGTGTTTTGTGTACATTTTCGTTCAAGAAGGATTGAGTTGCGCGTGAAATTAGCGTTTTGCATTATAGGTTTTTAATAAACAAGTTCATGATGTTTTAAACGCTACAAAATGCTATTTTTCACATTGAATAAGGTTTGGATTATTATAAATTCTTCTTCTTTGGTTTCAAGCAACTTGTATTCAGATGAACCTCGGCGTCATATAGTTTTTGACTAGAGGAACAAAAATATACTTATTTTAAACTAAAGAGCTAATTTTGAGATTTCAAAACACCCTAAAATGTTATGCTTAGTGAATGAAAGTGCTAAAAAGTTGTTTGAAAATGCTTCTTACACTCATATATTTGAACAGAATGTTTTGGACTTACTCTGGGGGCTGGGACTACCCACCAGAAAATTTCAATATTCAACTGTCCGGCGCCTCCACCATTAATGAAGGTTAGATCAAGCGAGGAACAATAACTGCAAGATTCGAATTCCCTATTTCAAGAACTTACGTTTCCGTGTCATTATAAAGTCATAATAAATATTATGTACCTTAGCCAAATAACACTCAATGGCTTAAAATGTTTTCTCCCTATTGAGGATTTCTGCAAAGAAGCAGATAAGTGAAAATTCTTTAATAACAAATCACTAGTTCCGCGGATCTTTAACCATTTAATTGCTTCACTATAATAAACCTCCTAAACTCAACACATAACACATACCCTAACCCAGGAACTATGATTATCCCTTATCGTGCATAAACTTCAGCGTACCAAAACGTATTCTACTACGTTTGTTCATCGTTGTGGAATTCTCTACCGGTTGATGTGAAGATTTGCAGACGTTTCAATGTTGCCGTTGTCCGTTGTCCTTTGTAAATCAGTTTTTATAACTGAATAGGATAGACGTTAAATAAAGAAAGAAAGAAAGAAACATATTCAATATTTGATATTTTATGACTTTGGTAACAGCTCACCAATTTTGTTTACTATTTGGTATCTTATTAGCATTGTTAACCCAAGTATTAACTTATGTTTAGCAGTTATGGTACTTGGTGATCTTTGTATGGAGTTACATATGAATTCTGTCATAATGTTCATCTTCAAAAAAAATAAATAAATAAATAATAAAATCAATTTTTATGAAATAACGTAACCTATTTTTAGTTTTATGTCTCACGAGTATAATATAAATGCAAAATAAATAAACACAGAATTATGTACAGAAGAGGGCTTACGCAAACAAGTAAACACAGAGCACTGCTGACGTCGTACGCAATTCAAGTCTATGTCAATAAAAGATAGAAATCTAAATCTAAAGTCAACAGATTTGTACTTACATATCCTATTGAATCTTTTAGTTTAGTTTTTTATGAGAGCAAAGGTTATTTTATAATTTGTATTTCTACATCGTCACTAACAATAACTAATACTAGACACGTCTTGACGATTTAGAAGAACAAAATATTAATATTATTCAGATCAAAGTAAATACTATGTACAAAAATTGCAGACTTGAATTAAGATAGTCTAATCTGTTGTTACATAGCTAATTTCATGTGCAGTCTTGTAAAATCATCGAGTTTGTAAATACTAAGAATTGACAAATCCTCAGATGACGTGTCACCTGGACCAATTTCCGACCAACGTGGTAAGCTTTACCAAAACTGTAAACATTTCAGTGCGTAGGCTACAGTATTCGTAATCATCGTGACACTTGAACTTCAGTAACGGCAGCACGACCGCAGCGTTTTGGATGTTCCCTGGATTGTTTGTGTTTTTATTATTTTCGAAGATTCCATCTTGTATAATAAGAAAATGAAAGATAGGAGTTGTTATTTCGCTTCGAATTTGTCCTTGCGTCTAGTCTCGACCTCCCAGTGATCCTGTTTTGCAGCCTACCTACCTCGCCAATGCCCGACCGTGCAAGTTCCCCGTCGGTCCGGACGGTGCTGTCACCTATGAGGCGTATAACGAACCCGAAGAGTTCCGAACGCCGAGCGAGGATTCGGGTGTTGGTATGAGTCTTGAGATAGCGAACACACGGGGTAATAGGTGAGCATGCAATCACGTCACACCGGTCACCCGTCCACGTGATGGGGGCTTTCATTGCGCTCATACTCCAAGGCAGTAGGAGCGGAGGAATGCAAAATGAAGCAACTTCTTATCAATCCATTACTTTATGATTTTCTGCCAGATTTTCACATTGAACAATGTGTATTAATCCAAATTGAGCCTTGATCAGTCATATTGTGCAAACTTTAAGTGGTAGAAAAAACAGCTGTAACTGATAGTCTCTTGGACAAAATACTTGTATCGCGAGTTTTAATTGTTTTTACACTTACGTCACGACATGTTACTTCTAAAAGTTCAGCGAACATTTTGTTTTTATAAAAGTTGCTCCAAGTTGTTATCTCCACCGTTCGATGCTACCTACGTCAAGCCAAGTACTTACAATAACTGTGTACCCACTTGTGTGGGAAGTAATTCCAGGGGTGGGCCCGAGAGCGCGGTGACGCAATGGGGATCCCCCTCGCATCTACACCGCGCCGCGGAGCTGGCGCTTTCCCACGGCGAGAACCACAACCAGGTAGTACTGTAGTTTCCAACCCAATCGCTCTGTTTGCAACGAGCGTAATGATTTTAGATTATTCGATCGTTTTCCAAACTTTTCTGCGACGTTTAAGGGAATCGATGCTTGAAGAGCGCATTGGTTACAATCCCCAGTCGATACTTCCAACTTCGACTACCCGCATACTACCTGCGTACTATCTGCTTATATCGACGTTATTTTGTAATATAGCAAAAACAATCTCCAATATTACATCTGAGCGAAAAAACGTGTTAAAGTCGCTTATGAAGACTTGTACGGAAAAAAAGATTCCAATGTTGTATTCAGAGAGGATCTTATATTGGGGCGTATTTACTGATTCCTAATAGCACAAACACATTTTACCATAATCGTTTTACAATTACAAAATAGCATCATACTGTTGCTGTTTATAATGCCTTATTGTAACTATAGCAAAGTGGCAGATTGTTTCATTTTATTCTAGCTAGAAAACGCAGTGCTAGGTTGCCTACTCTGGTAAAACCAGAGTTGGGGAGTGGGGGGGGGGGGGTTAGCGTAAGTAGACATCAACATGAAATGCCTACTATACAGCCATTCCAAGTTCCAACTGTGTCAAAAGAACATATTTTATTTTTTATTAGTGATTTTTGCGCTACGAATAAAAACACAAGCTAGTTTCTGCCATTGAGTTGGCCCATAGGTCATGCATTTTTTCTTAATATACGCTTTAGACAACACGAATGTATCTTTTAACCATTTACCCCCTACCCAACAGAGTAAGAGCAAGAACATATACACTCCTTCAACACTAAAATCGAAACCAAAGTAGAAAATACAATTAAGGTCACACTAATGTTTGTATTTAATGGTTAATATATTTTTGCCAATGAGCGTTGTACTTGCGTATGACTCTCATTGTAATTTGTTTGGTTGTTTCACATTGTTTTGTTCAATTTGAAGACAGTACTTAAAATGTAAGATTTCGTTAGAATATGTTTTTGTTAAATCAAAATCAGATACTATTCTTGCTTCTGCAAACTGATAAAGAATTAGGCCTACATTATCAATGTATTATATGCGGTCCTTGATTTTATTTTCGTCGTTTTCTTTTTTTAACGGGTATTATTGTTATCACACCGTACCATTTTTTAAATAATAATATTTTAATATTGATTATTATTTTATTAAAATATTAAATTTAAGACAGCAAGGTTTCCACTCAGATTGGTACTTCATTATGATTGAACACAAGCATACAAACCTGAATCATGCAGATACAGAGATGACACCATTTGTGTATGTTTTACGCAACTAGTGTTATGCTCGCATGCATGCAAGTTGCAAGGAAGGAGAACCAAAAAGTCTACAAAGTCATCTCATCATACGAGTCAAATGGCACACCCCTTGCTCTACCTGCCCGCTTGCGTCGAGGTAATAACAACTACTTTTTATTATTATTCAAATAGCTCCGGGGATATAATTTCCTTATGAATAACACAAGGACGTTGTACCAGCTTTCCTGATTATTTTACTTTTCTCTATTTTCTCTATTTGGCTTACACATAACCTACCCAATCTTCGATCGTTCTGGAGTAGTTAAGCATGTTTAGGAAAATGCATTGGCAAAAGTCGTCGTCCTCGTGTCAAGCGCCTCTGTATAAACGCGTGAGCCGTGATCTGTGTCGAAATTTGCCACAAAAAATTAACCTTAAGTCAATTAGGTTCGAGTATCTCGTTCTTGTAGCACAATGATGGTCAAAGTCTACGTGTCTGTGTCATATTCAAACGTTTTCTCAGTACTACCGACGTATTTTACTTGGCTGATAGAGGCTTTGCGCCATTGGCTTGTTGTATTGTATAGTCGAACTCTCGAACCGCCAAACATGCACAGACGGTTAGTGCAATGTGTGTCGCACAGATTGAAGCTTCGTGCTATAGTGACACTGTACTAGCCGATTGGCACATGTTTGGCGATCGGACGCGGATTACAATCAGCCACTGGCGGTGGGCCTCTATCCGCACTGGCGACTCAAAGCTTAGACCGGCTGACCTAAGTGCCAAGTTAAGTGTTATTCTGTGGCTTGTTGGCCTTGTGATTTCCTTCTTAATAAAACAGACCTGTGGTCTATTCTCATAATAGATTCACATGTTATTTCTCCGTAATATTAACGAACCGTAATATTATTCAATGGATAATTATATAGGCTAATGCCGCTCATCGCCTGAGGAAATTCATTCCAGTAAATAAGTATAGGCTGATCAATATGATGAGCTCGGGCAAATCAGGAATTAATGAGGAATATAACATAAATATTTAGTTTGGATCACTTTGAAACAAACCGACCGTCTATCTATACTATATGATGTTGCAGTGTGCACCAGTAGTATACGTAGGAAGTTGGAATGTGGTTTAGGCGCGATCAGGGAAAATATTTTTCTTAATATTGATTGGTATGGTCCAATGCTTGTGTAGGAGACAAATTATTTGAATTGTTCTCTGATCGTGAAATTGCATAATACTTTGTTTTGCATTTTTTGGCCAAAAATTGGAAGCCGAAAGTAGTTCAAACATCAAAATGTAAGATAAATTACCTGCATTAGGCAATCAAGCGTTTCAAACATTGTAAAAAAACATTGGTCCGAGCTCACCCAACAGTCTTTATTAATTGAAAGTGTCGTTCTTTGTGAAGATACCAATACCGAAACCACAACCATTCTGCGTCGAACACTTATTTTTGATTATTTATGGCGTAGGCCTATGTGCCAGCAGTGACGAGGTCGACACCTCCAGACTGGTTGGAGTATTATTTATTAGAATATTCAAGCGGTATTTCTTTATCCAAATAACAATGGAACTTTACCATCACTTTTTATTTTGTGCTGCGCTTTATTAATCTGTTGTGACGTTTTTGTTTAATCTATAATTGCATTCTCTAACGGTTACTATTTGAAAATCAGCTTTCAAACAAGAAAGTTTGTCTATCATATTCAATATTTAAACCACTTACTCTCCAACACAAAATACACACAGGGAATTTAAACCCAAACCATGTTCATTTCCTTCGCGAAACAAATGTTGATTGAAAGCTACACCTGAAAATACTCGCCACGTTCATTTTTGTGTTGAACCAAAGCTCCTTGTATCTCCAGGCATTAAGGGCTTGATGCATTGTCTCCTGTCAATAATATTGGTGATCAACCATTGAACATACATACCTCACTGTCAGCAATAACATCAACCGGTATGGATTTTTGATTCCTTAACATAGGCCCTACACACTTTGCGTAAACTATACATCAAATCCTTAATGTTCTGAACATATGTACAGCCTTGGCAATACACAACATAGACACCAGCGATGGTTGTGTAGTTAAACTTCCTTTCCATGAGTGACATGACGCAACTCATAGTCAAGTTCTCCGAATTTATACCAACATATAATCCACCCATTCACGAAAAAACATTACATTTAGTATATCCCACATTTTTAAACCCCCGCTATGCAGATTGAAGGGTCTAGGTAGAGAGAAGTTGCTGGTTGTGCCAACATGTAACAAAAACTAAAAAGCGCGCTCCTCGCCCAAGTGTGTGGTTGGTTCTTGGTTGGCTGTCACGTGTGTGTTGTGCTAGGACTACTGCGAGGGCGGGCGTCGCAGCAGAAGACACTCGAGTCCAGTCGAGAGTCGCCGAGAGAGCCTAAACGAGATGGACCAGTTCAACCCCGACTCCAATATGGTGAGTGAGCCAGGCTTCCATTCCACTCGTTCTTTGCTTAGGCTTCATTCTTCTAATCTCTGCCAGGGATTTGACTCACTCGCTTGTCCACTGAGTGGACTCATTCTTTCCATGGTGTTTGCTACTCCTACAACCTGTTCAAATCAAGCAACTTGCTAGTCCAACAAGTGGTTCCACTTCTTCCCAAGTAACCTTCTTTACAATGGCATCATAGGTGAGTGAATTATGGCTAACCAGCGTGCCCGAACCCAACTCAGAGGGTGTCGCTATTTCAAATATTGCATGCATGGTTGACCAATATCTCAGTCATCTATGACGTCACCATCGGTAAAGATAGAACGGAACCACTTTACTATTTCTCGCTTTATTCGTACATCATAGACCATTAAAATAGTGGACTTCCAGCAATCAACAACTAGTATGTATTGACAGAAATATTTACTTTCCTGCCGCGCTGAGTATTTGGTCAGATGACAATCTTTGACCATAGGTGGTGGTGGCCTTGTCAAGTGCTACATACTTAAGAACGTCTTCTTTATCTGCACTCAATTCAGTACTTCGTGACGCAACTTACTCATTAATCTATGTGACCACGTCAGAATAACCGGTATGAGATGCAGAGCAGTGTCTCAACCCTAGCCATACTTTAGCTGCCATAATAACTTCACTTTAGCTGCCATAATAACTTGCAATGACACTTCACTCCGGGTACAGATTCTAAATATATAGGAATTCAATGCAAATGCATCCACTTCACCCCCGAATACTCAAAACAAGTTACTGGCATTCCTCAACAAGCAGTAGACCACGAGCTTAAATTGACTCTGTCGTTGACCTGCATAATTGACGCATGCCACTCGGAGATATTACATTATGGACTGATAAGTTTAGGCGGAAATATTTACTATCGATTATCGATCAACTGTAAGTAAACTCGATACTTCGACCTGGAAACTGAGGTGGGAATTGTTCTGCTTTTCTCTGATCGAATTTCGTCTCTAATAAATTCCAACCTCTCTCCCGCGAGACCACAGATATCGGCTGTCAAGGACTAAGACGACCTCGAAGCTAATCAAAAGCCGTGCTCGGGGAGGAGGTGGGCACACCGACGATGACGGAATGTTGGTGACAACGACACCGTTATTGGAATATAAATTCCAGCATTTGAATTATGTAATTGTGTTTTACTGTTCTCTACCTTCTTTATTTAGGTAGGTAACTATTGATGTTGATACAAGCTTGTTACTGTCACCCACTGCACTGCCAGTATTAACTAGTACTGAACCCAAAAACTATTTATCATACCATGATACTTAATCAGGCGTTGCGTATACAAACTATATTGGACACATTGAAGTATAAGTAGGAACTCTAATCAAATACTGTAATAGTATATTTTGCTCTAAGGCAGTGTGTTAAAAATCTACAAAGTTAAAATTAAATTTATTACTACATGAGAGTAAAATGGGCCCGATATATGCCAGCTTCGCTCGGTGTATGGTTTTTATCGGTGCAGGGTTTGTTTTCTTGGACGGCTGTAAACCGGAAAATGCTGATACGGCGGAAATATTCTAGGGACATTATTAAAAAACATTAGGGAATCTGACAATGTTGGATTTTTTAAAAGAAAATGTAAATTTTATATTATGAAAGGTAAATACATCTGATTGTTATTTTTTTTGTGAAGGGTCAGGGGCAGGGCTATCATTTGATAGTGTTGATTATGTCTGATTGTTCTATTTTTAAGAATGGATAAAGCATATTATGTTCTGTATCGATAATAATAGCTGAACTCAGCTAATAATAAACGTTTATTATTATTAGAACTTCGTCCTTATTCAAAAGTAAAACTTGAATGCAAAAGTGTCCAAATATTATCAACATACATGTTATTATAACTTTTATCGCATACATAGAAAAGAGAAATATAATCAACTTACAGTACATTACCGGTAATCACCTCGCAAATAGTATGATGGTGGTGGGTGGGACGCCAAATTATCACTCCATATAACTCAGCTCCAATATCATTTTATTTATATTGTAGGGTACGTCCCAAAGAATACAACTTCCCTTATATCTTCTAGTTAAGAATGAAATAAAGTATTAATGCCTATTGTTACATAACTTTTTTTTAGTATGACTGAAAAGTGATTGCAGGACTTTTTATCGTAGTCTGAATGATACCTTCTCCGGTAAAACCTTTCAATCATCATTGCCGTTCATGGGAATCGAAACTGTGCCCTACTAATGAATCACTCAGCCGGAGAGTTCAATGCATGTGTAGGAGATAGACTTACGTTTTCTGACGTAAAGTACCATCGTTGTGTTTCTTTGCCTCAAGATGAATAAATAAATAAACTAGGAAAACGCCAAAGTCGTTGTTAAACGAGTGAGTGACCCATGTGTATAGTATCCGGTATCATTCCCCATACTGGGCTAGATCGAGCCTTAGGTATATGGGAGAAAAGGCGATGTTCCCGGGTACTCAACACATGGCTCACTCACTCGTTTAACAACGACTTTGGCGTTTCCCTAGTTATTTAAATTGAACATTTAAAATGCGAATCATGTTCAAAACGTATTAGGGTGAAACATTAC
Source organism: Sweltsa coloradensis (assembly GCA_024449915.1). Lineage (NCBI taxonomy): Eukaryota > Metazoa > Arthropoda > Insecta > Plecoptera > Chloroperlidae > Sweltsa > Sweltsa coloradensis. The sequence continues at coordinate 80,820 of JAMZAV010001431.1, forward strand.
CAAATTCCCAAGATAAAACAAAATCACCTAAGTTTTATTACCCATTTAATACCCCTCAAAAATGGCCATGCAAGCCACGTAGTTATCGTCCCACTAGCTGCTACTAAACAAATGCTATAGATATTTTAAAAATCACATTTTAATTTATTGTAGGATTAAATCGCAATGAATCTAGCTGATTTTGTTAGCAGTTCTCAGTAAACTTGTACCGGATGTCTGTTTAAAATTTCAGCCCAATCTGTTCAGCGGTTCGGCTGATTTTCGACGTACAGACAGACAGACAGACAGACAGACAGAATCACAGAATGAGAGCCGTTCAAGTTGAATGGAGACACTCGGTCGCTCCGCTCCCTCGTTTAATAAATTGTATTTAGAGTCTATCCACTCAGTTATATAACTGATTTTCAGTGGAGGACTTTAAATCAAAGCGACCAAGCCAACCCTGTAGGTCCCGACGCAATCAATAGTAAGATTGATAAAGAAAATCAAAATAATAGAAAACATATCAACTAGGTGTAACTAGCTTGTAGAAACATACATAAGCGTGCACATTTATTAGCTATACCCACGGACACGGTGATTATACCCTTAATCATGTTCAATCAATTGTCTTTCTTATATTAGCGTTATTTATCTTGATGCTGAGTTGTCAGATGATTAAAATTTGTTCCAAAGTTTTAACATTTCTACAACATAAAACTTTTGTATTTTACGATTAGTTAATAGTTAAACCTGATTTTTGTTGCTGTGTCCGAGATTCGTCGTTGTGTCCAGGTTTAGCACCAAGACCAGGAGGTTTGGGCGAGCATATAATCTCCGAACGAAACCACGTCCTGCAACTAGATTGGATAATCGAGTGCTCGTATAGAACATTACGCCGTGCATAATAAATAACCAAGTTAATAAAATCGTATAATGAGTGAAAATGCGTTCAGAATTACGTAGTGCGTTAGTTTAACTTAAATGTGCGATCTCGTGCAATGAAAATATGAGTTGCACAGATTTTACAGATAGTTTTCATGATTTAATACAGAGACAGAAAGGCAATAAAATAAACGAGTCTACTTCTGTCAGATTAGTGATGCTGCGTTCTCTAATGCGGTCACCTCTCTCGCTTGCATTTACTTTCACGTTATGCAACACATTAATTTAAGAGCATTTTATTAGAGTGGGAAATATCTATTTTAGTACCAGAGAAAGTAAGCTGTAACTTTGTGGAGAAAGTGCGTGCGTACCTACACCGCTCGTCATTACAAGGATTTAGTGTTTCAATGCCAATAAACTTGGCCAGGGCTCTAAACAGTTTTCGGATGTTGTATTGTAGGAAGCGAAGGAAAGTGTTGTGTGAATACACTCAAACTGGCGCCAAACTTGTAAGTGTGGAATCAAGTCTCGTCCCACTTTGCAATCAGTCACATGAGAAGGCAACTTTCTTGATAATAACAGGCGATCGTAAAGTTATCTTGCACTTAAACTGACCTACCTCAATAATTCTTTCGATCGGGTAACTTCACTTTCCATGTGAGCGATTGCCAGCGGACAGAAACTGCACTTTTTATTAAAAACAACAACATATTACAATTAAAAGTGAAATCGATCATGTATGTTATGATAAACATCAAAGCACTTAGCTAATCCTTTCTCTTGTAAGTCTAGTACATGGGGAACAGTAATGGTGACTTTCATATTTGCGAGGTTTAGTCACAGGCAAGGTTATAAAAAGCATCATGTGGAAATATACTAACAACATAAACATTTGAATTTAAGCAAAAACACACACGACTCGAAACTCTAGGACTAAGTTTTCAGTAAAACACGGGATGGTTAATATACCAAGGAAAGATCTCACGGTCAACACGTACATCACTGTTAACACGAGGAAGTGACCAAGAAAACAAAAAAGGCAACATGCGTTTTCGTATGTTCATTCAGATATATTTTGCCAGTTTCCTTGTATTACTTTTTAATGGCCATGATGACATGGGATCTCATTCCAGACAAGATGATTGTGTTCTTTAATTGCAATAGGATTCGATTTCATTAGAAGGAAGTGAAACCCAATCATTGTTCTGTGAATTTCTGAATCAGCTTAAGTGGCCAAAAATTATCAACGATTTTGTTCCTTTTCAACCCATTTACGAGCCGCAATACTTTTAAATTACAATCTTAAATTGTAAAATTGCCATAGGTTTACTTTCCAAATAGCTGAGAACGTTCTAGGAGATAGTTAATAGAGTAATAAAATGCACCATTTGGCGATGTACTGTACGAGATGCAAGCCGGAACTTTACCAGGTTATCTCTTAGAATAAGCAAACTGAGACTCCCAACAAGGCCAGAGAATGCTCGCTCTCTTAGCACCCATAGTCTCAACAGAACACCACATACCTCGCCGTATTGAAACACTTAAAATCATATTAGAACCAAGTTATGCTTCAAGATCTCTATTAAACTGATGACAACCTTTGTTTCTCTTTATGGTTGCAATTTAAATTTTTGCAAAGTACACCGAGCCTGACATGTCTGGAAGTTACATCTGCCGCTAGTGGTCATAAACAATATAAAAACAGTAAATCAGTAATTTCTAAGAAGTTCCTCGCAAGTATTCTGGTCGGGGGAACTTTTCCCCGCGAGTGATAGAGGTACTCGTTATTATTGTTTTTTGTCGTCCAAACCAAACGTAAACACTGCCATAACTAGCTGATGGAGATGACGAAGAACTGATTGTACTTAGGTACTGGAAGCTAAGGATAATATAGTATTTTATAACATATTTATAATTGTATGCGGCATCGCCCCGCATGCGATGGTGGAATTCGTCATTCGATCACACGCAAGTGGTAGCGTTTAAGTCTTTCTCAAGGTCCTTTCAACACAACAACAACGACGACGAGTCTAGAGCTTGTCTTGCACCGCCCTCCTAAGCTCTTCAGTGGCCTTGGCGAGCTCCCTGGCGGCCGAGTCCCTGTTCTTGCCCGCTGAGCCCTCGAGGTGGTCGTGGTAATCCTTGGGAGGTTCGCTGGGGTACCTCAGGGATGCGCTTGGCCGGGGATGCGCACTCGCTTGACGTCTAGAAGCCAGGACTCCATCTCGTAGACACTGGGAGAACCTGCAGACAGACAATCAAACATAGCTGTGTGTCCCAGGGGTACCTCAGGGATGCGTTCTTAGGCCATAGTTGGATGATCAAACATGCACTACCTACGTGGAAACACTTAGAAGAAGAGAACATGGTGAATAATGAAGCTAGATTGTGATTATAAAACACTTGGCTGTCGGGTGTCGTTTTATGTTTTATATTGACTCCGGCCGCGAAAGCCTACGACAAGTTTTAGATTGTGATTGTCTTACACTGCTGGCAAAGTTATGTGAACGTGGGGTATAGCCATCTTTAGAACTATGAACTGACTTGCATCACGTCAAGAGGAATTTAATGTTATATCAATTAAACACGAATAAATTATTCTTAACACAACGCGTTGATAGTCATCTTAGGTATTATAACAATTTGCTTAACAAGTCTTTTGTATTTGAGTTTCTACTGCATCACAAAGTGAAATCTATTTAACTATTTGCATTTAACTTTTTCTAAACATAGCATTCGGCATGGTGATTTTATCGGCAGTCTATAATCAAGACTCTACAACAAGTGCAACCTGAAATGGTTCATTAGTACTTCAGTTAAGCAGTGTTGTGCCGTTATCTAGATAATGTTAACTAGATAATCATCTAGATAACATTGTGTTATCTATTATCTTATCTAGATAACAATATTTCAAAGTATCTATTATCTTATCTCAGATAATATTTCTGGTTATCTATTATCTGAATCTTCACATTAGATAACAGATACAAAAAATCAGAATCACTTTCAATAAATGCTAACGCGTCATCTAAAATAGTGTTTGTTTTTTTATCATGATTTTCAATGGGAAGATTTAGATTGGCCAAAACCTAGATCGCAATTAAATCTGTTAGCTTTTTCACATGTGGTTTTTGTAAGCAAAGAATGACCATTGTTTTTAATTGGGACTTAATGAATACTAGGCCGCTTCGCGAACGTTTTTTTTAGTCGCATTGATAGATGAGCTTTTTGTAAGTTTTTAGTATGCGTGGGATAACAATAGAATGCAAAATATCTCGAGGCCAAAAGACTTGCTTCTGTAAGCATTGGACGTGATTATTGTTAAGTTTCTATAGTTATACATTTGATATTACTTGTTAATTATACACCTATAAAAGGCTTTTATTAAAACCTTTATTTCTATGAATTTTGGCCAATTTTTCAACTTTTTCTTTTAAAAGGCAGTACATCACTATAATCTTAAGGTACAAGTAAAATATGAACGTTGTAGCCCCATCCGTTTGGTCAGAATCGTCCCAAACATCACGAAAATATCGTATTAAAAATCTGGAAGAAATCGTAAAAGTACAATTTCTACGTGAAAATGTTTCTTTAAATGTCCCTAACATCATAATATATATAACTGTAAGGATTTCAAACGTTCCCATAAAGTTTCATCAAGATCGGAGTAGCTGCTTTGCCCAGTCGCGAGCCAAATATCACGAAAATATCGCATTAAAAATCGAAAAAAAATCGTAAAAGAACAATACATGAGAAATATTTCTTTGATTGTACCCAAAAACAAGGCAAGCCTAAGTTCAGAGATTTCAAAGGTTCCCTCCAATTTTCATCAAGATTGCATATGCCGTTTGCCCGTTAGAGAGCGAACAAACAGACAGAAAAACAAACAAAAAAACACCCGAGCTAATTTTTTGGGGGGTCAGTGAAATTATTGGTCTTCGCTTTGCTTATCCAAAAAGTTTGTCTTCCCCTTTGCAATGTCTTCGTTTAACTTGACCAGGGAAAAGGTTATTTTTTATTTGAACTTTTAAAATAACTCAATACGAACGTAAGATTAGATTGTAATATTTTAGATTAACTTGAACTTTTCAAAATTTCGCCTACAAGCTAACAAACATGAACTTTCTGAAAGTTCAATATCGTTAATATTTGAATAGCAAACTTAGCTTTAAAAAGGCTCATTTAAAAAAAAATATCCCAAACATTTCAGTCAAACTATCCTTCCCTGTTCCTTTTGATTAAAGAAGGCATGACCTAGACTAGAACCCTGAAACGTATTACGGAAAATTGAATTGGGTCTTTAAGCCGATTTTTTTTTGTAAAAGTATCTATTTTCTATTATCTAGATACATTGCCAGTATATGTATCTTTATCTAGATACAATTCATGTCCATTATCTATTATCTGTATCTAGATACTTTTTTAGGAAGAGTATCTTATCTTTATCTAGATAATATTTTTGGTTATCTGGCACAACACTGCAGTAAGGTTGCAAAGTAAATATGCGTATGCGACTATGCTAGAATTATGTACAATCTGACAGCGACGGTACCCTGAAATTTAAATAGCATGTATTACGTCACAATAGCTACATGCTCATTGAAACGGGTTCCGGACCCATCACCGTCAAATATCATCATAATCATCCATATAAAATTGATTGTATAATATTATTAACAAGTTCACTCCTCTGTTTTGGAATGTTATCCTCATTTGCTTTCAATTTTATAACAAAATCTAATTTAATTTGTGAAGAAGGTGGAAAAGGTTTGTCCGTAATTCCATGGTCTGTCTTCGTAGTACGGCCTGTTACTCTTACACCCAAGTATGAAACGTTGGAGAGATTGGAGTAAGGAAACTATGCTGACTAGGACCATAATAATTATGGTTCTAAACATAGCTTGTGATGTTTATGCCTGCTCACTGTGACAATTGCTATAATAATTAAGGCTTGCTTTGTCCTATATTATGTTTCAGTCAATTTGATAATATTTCGTTATTTTTTTAATAATTTGTCGCCTTGTTAATATACGTAATCGGGTAGCTAGTAGCGCCCTCCCGTTCTCAGAGAAAGTGTTGCCTGTATGCAAGCGAGTTTTACGAAATAACCCCAGGAATTAGCATTGCTAATCGCCCTCGCTGTTGCCGAGACTAACTACTAACTAATTAGAGTTACTTCATTGTTAGCAACACGGTGTAGCCCAGCTCGTCTCACGCCTTATGATATTCACTCTTGTAACACACTTTACAACGCGTTATTATTATTACTACATTGTAGAAATAATCTATTTCCACCACGTATTTCCAACTCTTACAGAACACACGATTAGGACCTAGGAATTAAAGCATCACAACAGTCATAAAAACAAGAAAATATTAGTGTATTGTTGAATGAGCTTAGTGTGCGTAGCGAATGTAGAGAAATCCTCAATGTGACCACCATTAAAAAGTGGGTAAAATGTTTGTTTGTTCTTTTTGTGTGTAATTTGTCCTGTTTGTTCTTTTTGTGTGAAGTTTGTCCGTTTGTTCGCTCTCTACCCGACAAACGGCCTTCGCCTTCGTTATCTTTGAATGCCACTCATCGTAATATATCTGGATACAATCGAATCAATATTTCCCTTAGAAATTGCAATTACGATTTTTCCTAATGCTAGAATGCAGGGAGGTAGGTCAATACGATCATACATCTACGAGACTATAAAATGTGTTGCGAAACGGTATACTATAAATGATGCATAATTGGTTGTTTCTGAGTTTTCTCTGTCAGAATTTCCATCTGTGTGTTGATATTGTTCTTGTGCTGAAGCTGAAACCATGGCAGCATATCCTCTGGGCAGTTTTACCGACGGTTTTACGCTATCAGTGTGCGTCTTTATATCATTTTACCTTTTCTCGATTGACTCTGTGGGCGATTCTAAAAAAATCAGTGTTAGCAGCAGGAGATGATGTTTAGATTCTGAGAAAAACATGGCTTATACAAAATGATTAACATGCGATGTTCTTTAAAAAATAAAATAAAACATTCTCTGTGAGAAGGGTAATGAATGTAGATAAAGAATAGCATGATAGTCCTAGGCTGTGCAAAAATTCAAGACAAAATGCTCGTATTCCTTTATCACAATGATCTCGCGCCATTTTCTGTCACATACGAAAAAAGAAAAAGAAAAGTCGGTGAAAATGTACATCGTTCTTTGGCTAATCTTGCGATTTAAGTAGCTGTGGAGTTGTGTTTGTTGTTGAGCGGATGGGCGAGAACCTTCGTCTGTATGTAAATATGTACAAATATACGTACATTTAGGCTTCTAATTGGCCTTGACTCTACTCAGTTATGACGTAGTACCGTCCAAAGATGGCGCACGCTCGTTTTTGGTGCGCAAACTGGGGTTCAAATTTACTTAATTGTTTTAATAAAACACCAAAAAAAAAAGTTCAGTGACTATTACGACATAATGACGGTTGTTTCGGGTCATCTAAAGCATAGTTAGCTGAGGGAATAACTAAACTATACTATTCTAAACGTCATCCCATATTTAAGATAGACCACACAAGAAAAAGTAACCCCTAGGTGAATTTATTTTCTCGTGGGATACCTGACCAGCAGAAATTCATGGCCTTCTCTATCTATTCCGTGTAACTAGCTGTAAGGATACACGGGAAGAAAATAAACCCAGTGGCAGTTTAGAGGACTCAATGCGGGCCTATCATTCGCATTAACCGACTGAAGAAAACTGAAAACACTATAGGATAAAACTTTCAGTCAAGATAACTTGTAGCAGGCTTCGATCGCGACCTCCCGAACCAGGCTACGTCTAGCGTTGACGGAGGATAACAAATACGTTTAACTTCTTTTTCTGGGATATCAATCATAAGTTACACTTTATGAAACATTTTATTCGCGTATTTGGTCCTGCAGTGCCGACTGCCGACCAAAGGAGAGCCGTGCGCAAGTGTCGGCCCAAATCTAAGTACTATTCCAACATCTTCGGCCCGAACATCTCCAGGCCTCGGCTCTAGCAGGTGTTGGTCCAATCAATTAAGGGCACAGCTACTAACCTAGAAAGCGGTGATATATATCTGCCCCGCCCTCACACCCTGCCACGCTGACGTTAAACCAACGAACGCCCACGCACGAGGCTCGTCTCATGGACGAGGTAACGTATTATGCTGGGATTTAGGGTTGAATGTCAGCTGGGAATACAATAATAGTAATTCACAATTGAAGTAATACGACTTTCGAGATGTTTCGCTGCTTCACATGTAATCGTTTTGCACATCTCAACGTTTTGTCAACGCTCTGGCTGACATTTTCAACAGATTTTATTGTTTTCTATTTTTTATTTACTTGTGTAAACAAGCAATTTAATATTGTCCTACTATTTTTTTTTTAAGTAAATTAATAATAAAATTGTACCAATTCTGCTAAATAAATGTGATTTTGTCGTGTAAGTTGAGCTCTGCAACGTTGATTTCTTGTGATAATATTGACACAATATCGGGAGTCGAACTCAGTTTGTTGTTGTTGTTTCTCGCTCGCCTGAGGCATGAGACGTGGTCGTCTAACCCAGTGACCCCGGCTGCCAGCAGTCACGCCTCTGAGCGAGAGAGGAAAGTAGCCCACGCCTGCTAGACGGATTCGGGTCACTCATTAGTCATCACAAGACTGGCTTGCTTGTAGCGTAGCTAGCCCATCTCGACGAGATACGTAACACGATATGGGTCATTCTCAAATAAAATGACCCTTGTGCTGTCCCACCTTAATAATATTTTTTTTTTAGATCAAGATATTGATTTGCATAAATTTTGGTTGTACATTTTCAGAATACTTATAGTTTTTATTAGCTCCATGAATTTTTGCACTTCTATCTTGTAAGGTTGACCTTTAATTCATGTCGGGTATTGCAAAATGTGTTAAAACCCATGTCCCTATCCTCAAAACCAGAAGTGTTTTTGTAAAATGTTGACTTTAAGACTAAAATTTATTTAGTCTCTAGATTGGAATTAATGCAGAAATAACAGTTAATAACTGTGTGTTAGTGACTTTTTTTAACAATTTACATTTTCAAACAATAACTAGTGGAAAGTGTTTGTCCCTAATGTGGCAATCATAATAATGTCATGACTGTTACCATTGTAAAAGAGTTTAAATAATTTTTCAAGAAGGCAGTGGATCAATCTAGAAGAAGAAGAAGAAGAACAGCTCCTGACATGGCATCATGGAAGTTAGGTTTGTTTTGACATGAGAACTCTTTAAAATTGAAAAGTAAACATTTTAACGGTGAGTATTTTAATTCAATGTCATGAATGTTACCAAGATAAAACAATTTAATTTGTATTTAATATTTTATTTAACAATTGAGTTAAGTTACAATCAAGTTCCAGCTCATAGCAAACATAACCCTACTTTTTCAAATGGGATTGTTAACAGCTAATGAATTAATGAAGTTGAAATGTCATGCATGTTACTTGTCAGGTATGTTACTTTCAAAAAGTAACATTACCAAGGGCATCGTGGATAACTGCATTAATTTCCTGCAACTGTAGATGTGTTTTGAAGGGAGAGGTTGTAATTCATTGCCATACTCAAAAGTAACAAAACACTTGTTTTTATTGATTTTCAGTGATCACTTGTCAAGAATGTTACTTTTTGTCAAGACCGTTACCCGTAGTGTCTCTTTACTTTAAACTCAACACAAACTTGTTGGATTAGATGGATTTTATCTTTAGGTTGACTGATTTGTACACTAACAAGCAACATGATCTTAGAAAAAAATTATTACTGTTAGAAAAGTAACTTTTTTGTCAAGACTGTTACTTTTTGTCAACACCGTTACCCGAGCTAATTATTAAATTAAGTCTTATTTAAAGTTTAAAATAACTGAATCACATTTTTAATCTTATTTATAATATTAATACTTCATTGCTAACAGTGATCTTGATAAAATTTGATTTGCCATTTGTCCATTATTAGTAAGTTAATTACCAGGTTTTGAAATTTGAGTAACATTCTTGACATTTTGGTATTATAAAAAGTGATTAAAATAAAAATGTATATTTTATTGAATGTATTAGTTTTGTGTGATAATGTAACTAAAACTATTGTGCACATGAATATAGATTTAATAAATAACTTCTTACATGAATTGTCACTTTTATGTCCGGTAACAGTCATGACATTTTCGTACACTTGGATTGATGAAAATGCTTGTATGTAAAACATTTTTGGTTTTTTAGATAAACCCTTTTAGGGCTGTAAGAACAAATTATTGGATAATGTATTATTAAGGAGGCATCCAATTTATGTTATAATTTTTCTTGCAAGCATTTTTTTCAATATGGTCATTACGTTTGAGAATGACCCATATACGTAACGTATGCGTAGACCACGAGCCATTATGTGACGTAAATACGTAGGACTAGAACTTGCCACAGTATTTCCGCCACTGTGCGTGTAAATCAAGGACTAATTAAAACGAATATATCCTCACAACTTGTGTGAACTAACGTTGTTATTTTCTGGCCTTAATCATTCCATAAATCACTAGGCCACGGGTTCGATGCCCAGTCGGGGCAAACTTTTACAACAATTGCTATCATGAAATAATAATCATTGGAAAGTGTTAACCTATATAATAATTATTTTTATTTATTTTTAATAAGTCGAGATTAAATAATACATACTCATTGCTGGTGGCAAGAGTAGGCCCCTTAACAGAATGTACCTTACCACCAGTTTATGATCTAAATATTAAATTTAACAGTTACTAATTTACACACTGTAACAATATATACATATGATGAGACAAATATAAAATACAATAACAAATATAAAAATGTGTATATCGGTGATGGATTAGATGAGAATGAATGACTTATTTACTATATTTACTGAACTTTTTTAACTGTTATTTTAATAAGGTTTATGTTTTTATGTCTTTAAATTATATTTGCGTATACCTCAATGCAAAATGACAGCAATGCTGTAATAAATAACTACATATGGGATAACGATATCTGCAGAACAGAAGAATTATTTGAGAGAAGAATGTTTCTGCCCAAGGCTGACGGTTTATCTACCTATACTTTGCGTTTGTTTGTACGTAATACGTAGATCGTGATCGTTGATTTGGATTACGTTTACGTCAACGTAGACCTACACGCCACCATGCACATACTTTTGAAATTCATATCATAAATAAGCCACTAGCTCTTCGACAGGTGTAGTATATTTTGTTAAATGATTTCTTATAGTGGTAATATCTGCTATTAAAAGAATGGTACGTTACATTATTAGCGGCAAAAAAGTATCATGCATTGAACTCGAAATCTACTCCGTGAAAAGACGCATTAGCGGAACGATTATAATGACGATTGAGTTAGCAATTCACATGGATAATTGCTTCTATTGTTATTTTGTTCTATACCGTCTCTACTCTCTGCCGAAAGAACAAACAGTTATACTCACGAGTAAAAAGGCCATAACTCGCAAGTTAAATGAAGTTAAATCTACACAAACGCAGAAGATCGTGGACAGTTTCTCTAAAATCAACTCTCACTTTCGCTATAAAATGTTTGATCCGGATTTCCTGCGAAAGTTAAATTACTTAACAAATTAGTGAAAACACTAAATATGAAATTTAATTGTCGTTGTTATTGTTTTTGTTTTTGTTTTTGTTTTTGTTTTTGTTTTTGTTTTTGTTTTTGTTTTTGTTTTTGTTTTTGTTTTTATTATTATTATTATTATTATTATTATTATTGAATATACGGTTTTTAAGCATAAGCCCGCTTTGAGGACATTATTAGTCAATGAAAGCAGTTGTAATAAAAGTATGCCCCGACTGGGGATCGAACCCAGAACCTCTTGCTTAACGCGCCATAGCTCTACCAATTGAGCTATCGAGAATACAAGACAAACCTGTATTAAATTGTTAATTGTTGTGACTGTTGACATCCATGATATAAAACGAACAGAAGACTGCAATGTCATTACTGAAAGAACACATGGAAAAATTCAATCACTTCTCATCTCCTAAAGAGTTGTGTAGTATGAATATGAATAATACTATGTGCTCAAAAATTAATAATCCTATTTAGGATTTTGAAAGCAGTTTTTATTTCTGAAACTGATATTTTAACTCAATTATCAAATTAGTTATTCAATAACCCGGGTACAATCTCCGTTGGAGACACCTTTTTAATTTCTGTCTTTTGTACCATCATAACAGACAGTATCATAGTCGCCTTCTATACAATGAAGGTTAAGACATCAATAATTGATATCATTGTGTATGTAGTTCTATAATGCACAATGCACTCTTTATAATATTGTGCAAGTGTGTGATTCTCTAAGTTGATAGAATTCAGTTTTCCTTCGCGTGGAAATACTGTGAAAAAACTTTGGTCCAGAGAGAAAGCAGGTTGTTATTGCAATCAACAACACTCCGAAGATTAACACGGGTAACAGAGATAATAACGATTGTAATTCAAATTGACTTGCGAAAAAACCACGAAGGGAATAAATGAAAGTTTCTGTACTTGAAAGAAACTAACTTTTAAACATCTTCGCAGACTCAGCACGGGATTGATAACACTCTCTGGCTCTTTAGAAGCAGACTGTTTAGACTTGTATCAATTTCAAAAGCAAAACTCTAAACTGGATCGTTACACCTAAGTAAACATGTTACGCGAGGTCGTCTCTTTGCATTTCGAGGGCAGGGCAGGGCACATTAATTAAAATGATATTAATATTACTTAGTTGTGAATACGTAATGTCGTTGAGGAGGTAGCTTCTGCGTTTAGAGTGTAGGCCAGCGAACTAACTCGAGCTAATAAACTTACTCATCTACCCACAAACTCGGTGGGTGACCCACATTGTTACGATCCGAGCCCTAGGACTAGGAATATCCAAGTCCGAAGCGATCGTTGTATGAATCTGCGGATCTGAATAGATGAGAATAACTTGCAGCAAGGTACGAGACAAAGTAGACCGGTTACTCCCCTTCTCCATTAGCCTCGTTGCCTGCATCGGAGTATCAGACAAACAAAGAGAATCATGCAATGAATATTCCCGTTGTACAAACACAAGTTCATCGACTTTCCAACACAAACTCGGTCGACGGTCGTAGTATTCGTTATTGTGAGGGAAGGGGGAAAACAACATAGTGTATTCAACAACATTTTCATTGGCGACGATGGAGAGAAACAAAAAAACCACGATGAAGAAGAACAGAGACAAAAGGAAGGACTTCAATGGTTAATTTACTCTTACGAAGAAGGAATATCAGTGTTTACGTATAGTAGAGAACTATTTATCATGAAGCATTTTCGACAAAGATTCCTTTTTATATGGGTGACCGGATGAATCGCCCCAAAACTCATATTTTGACAGTTTGTTTTTGACAGTTAATCAGAAAACAAACTGTCAAAATATGAGTTTTGGGGCGTGTCAAAATATGAGTTTTGGGGCGATTCATATATATATATATCAACAATACTTCACGATTGTAATGCCAAATATTTATGGTTTTATCTGATTTGTAAGATCCCAACAAAGAAAACAAAAAAAATGTAAGTAAAAAATCCGTAAGGCAATCCTTCATTACGTGTGCAAACAAGGTGCATTGAGGTCATCAGCCCTACCCAGTACCCACACGAGACGTACAAGTGCATGCTTGGCAGCTACCCCGAGTACGATGACAGATGCTATCTGACAAGGGAAAGTTGTTCGACGCCAGGGCAACCCACATCACTTGCACTATCAGCTGCATGGTTGGGGACTTTCTAGATACTACGCTACGACACACACTATCAACGGTTGGACATACGTGGGGCTAGGCCCCACTTCTAGTCCCATCTATCTCAACCAGACCCACCACGTCGTGTGACCCAGACATAACGGTCACCTACCTTACACTCATGGGATCGTCGGTCGGTACCGTAACTACTATGATATAACTAGTCTGGCTGATTTGCAGATTCATTAATTCGATCGGTACAGTTAGGTTTTCTCTGTACTGGTCTCTCTCTGTTTAGTCTATTATTGTGGCTACTAAGACGGGAATCAGATTCAGATGCAATGCAATGCTGATCAGGAGGGTTACATGGTTTCAATGTCACCTTCGTTATAGTAGTCATAGTCATTGTAGTTAAGCGAATTGCTTCTCAAAAGTTTATTGTAGCCCAAGTCTGAAGAAGAATGTGTCTGCATTAAAAATACTTATTTTTATTTGACACTGGAAGCTTTTACTCTAGATTATGATTTAACCGTTCTTAACTTTCGTACATTGAGTATAAATTGTGTAAATCACAAATTAGGGAACTTAGATTATCGTTGTCCCATTTTGTTTCAGCCTTCACCAGTTAGGATGGTAATGTCGAGTACGGGAATATTTAACGTTTGAGAGGGGCCAGCTCTGCTTTCCTAGCCCACGCCCCAAATAGTAACCAAAAACTTTCTGCATCATCATTGTTTATGGGGAATGGCTAGACGAGGGAGCGCAGCGACCGAACTCAAACGAGACCTGACTTCATCTGAGATTATGAGGGTGCGTGTATGTGTGTACGCTAAAAATTAGACGAACCACTGAACCGATGGCGCTGAAATTTTAAACAGACATCCGGGAACAGTAATTTGGTTCCTGTTAACATATTCAGCAAAATCTGTTACGATTCAAACCTATAAGAAATAATAAATAAAAAACAGGCTGAACATTTGTGTAATATTTAACCTTTTGACAAAACGACGCTTTTGTTCTAGAAGAAATCATTTTATCGAATCATGTTTTGAATGTCAAGCGGTGAATGCATGCAGTGATCAAGAGTGTACCATATTTTGTGAATAAGTGCATAGCTTCGCTCCCTCTTTTGCGGACTCCCGTATCGTACGGGTGCTTGTCATAAATAATGTTCTCTATAGCTTGCCATGTTTTCAGTACTGCACCATATAATATGAGATGCTTTGAGTTCTAAGGGGCCGTGAATTGTCACACTTGAACAGACTTGTGACGGCTCAGGAGGCACTGAAAGTGAACAGCGATATTCGTGGATGTTGCATAATTGTCTTCTCATCTCTTAAGATGCGCGAACTAATGACTGAGCAATAAACACAGGACGACAAAGTGATCGTCATCTAATGGGTAAACAAACATATTTGCGATAGCCATCGTTGCATCGACTAAGACCTATTGCAGAGTGCTTCAGTAATAAAAGTTTCATTTTCATTTGGACATACACAGTAAATGTTTTTCAAGAAACAAAATAATATATCAATGGCATTCGACATTGATATAATTTTTTTCATCACAATATTTCGTCTGCTTCTAATTAACAGGTGTGACGTGACCCCAGACACACAGTATAGCTACCACAGATTGTATTCAAATTGCTGCCGCTAGTCAACCACGTCCCGTTTCTTTGTCCTAAGCTCGTAAATGAATATGATTAGTATAATTTACTGCACGTGTTATTCTCATTGACAGATAACCAACCACAATGTTTAAATATTTTATATGCTATAGTTTCTACGATAATATTAGGGGTGACGTGGATCGCCAAAGTATGCCCCCATGTAAAACAATCCTTATGTATCATCACCCTTAAAGCCACTTGCAGAAAATAACGTTTAAAACAATTTTCTAGTGTTATTAAAAAACAATGAATACAATATATTAAGACGTGATTAATTAAATTTTAAAATACTCTTAACACTTTTTCCCCTTCGACCATCCATCATAACACTCAATTTGCTCATATTTATATCATCAGTGAAGGAAATCGGAGGGGGTTGGGTTGGGGGATTTGCAAGGCATCATTAGCTAAAAGACTAGACTACTTTGGCTAGAATTATTAATTATGAAACTGATTTGTTTCTTGATATGATTAATACAAATCAATTACTAATGGAGATTAGTATAGTATTAGTAGTAATAGCGACGCTATTGTTCTCGAAGAAATAATTTTTATCGAATCATGTTTTGAATGCCAAGCGGAGATGTCAGTGTCACTAGGGAGATTTGAGAATATACTTTTGAACTATTGAATCGCATGTACATTTCACTTGTCACTATTGTACCGATGAAATTTCACAATAACACCATTTCAGCCACCTTCCTGTCGATTCGATTCGATAAACAAAGAAGCTGTCATAATCGTGGGTATTGATGCATAGAAGTGCGTTTAGAAAGTAGCATGAATCAGCTTCCTGTTTACAACGCATGAGGTCATCGAATGCAGCTCTAACTTATTATTTCGTCTTCTCTGTGTTTAACTCGAATATTAGGCTAATGAATTAGATTAATTGGATGAGCGAAGCGAAGACTTCAATTTCACTGACCCCTCAAAAAATTTAGCTCCAATGTTTCTTTTTTTCTTTTTTTTCTTTTTTTTCTGTCTTGTTTGTTCGCACGCTACCGGGAAAACGGCATATGCGATCTTGATGCAAATTGGAGGGAACCTTCGAAATCTCTGAACTTCGACTTGACACGTTTTTGGGTACAATCGAAGAAATATTCTTATGAATATCGTACTTTTACGTTTTTTTTTTCGATTTAAGTGCGATATTTTCGTGACATTTGGGCCAATTTTTGACCAAACGGGTGTAGTCCGTGGAACAAGCTGCTTAAACTATAGGAACATTTCAAATCCGGAACAGCACCAAAATTTAGGAGCAGGTCAAAGACATATTTAGAATGTTATTTTCACGGGGGACACGCATGGTAGCAAATAAGTCACCTGTCATGGCGCCCACAAGATGGCCGCCAAAATAATTCTTAAAATTGCTGCAACTCGAGAAGTAATCATCAGTTTTGGAAAAACTTGGTTTTGTTTTATTTCGCTTTTAATGCTCTAACAAAAAATGTCATTAAAAATTTTACCGTAAATACATAGTTTTAATTATATTTATATATTATTACAAGTTTTTGCAATTATAGCACTTTTTGGTTATACATATAATTTATTTATACGTAGAATTCGCTAGATTGTCATAAATTTTCAGACTATACTAAAATAACGCCTTTAAAATTTCCAAAATTTTAGGTCCTGAAACGAAATTCTTGTAAATTTTTGATTAACTAATTAATGAAATTAAGCATTAATTAAAGTCCAATTAAAAGTTTCTTATTACGTAAAAAGTCACGTAGTGTATCACACAAGAACAATATAACCACAATGAACCAAAAAATATTGGGTTTTCCAAAATTAATTCCAATCACTTTCCTATTAATTCAATTAATTCCATTAATTAAAAATAATGACAATAATCTAAATTAATTTGTAAATTAACACAATGTGGTCGACCTTGGAATCATTTTTAAGCTAGTTTTAAGACGAATAAATGTAATGAAAAAATAATCAATTAAATTAATTAATCACCGAATTAATTACATTTTTGTTAAATTATCTTACTTTTGACATATGTCTTGTTATGTTTACCTGAAACTCGATCGTCGTCATAAAATTTTACCACTTTACTAAACATAATGCCAAAAGAATCCAAATTGTCATGTCAAGAAACAAATTTCCCATAACTTTCCGATTAATTAAGTAATTTTAAATTTAAGAAATTCTTTAATCTCAAAATTGTTGTTTACAAACCACGTAGCACATACAAAATGACAACAGGGGTATTAAATATTAAACAATGCGAGTATAATTTTTTGAAATAAATAGTCCAAAAATGAAGTTTATTCTACTTTCCCGTTAATTGACTTAGTGCATTAAAATTAAAATTATTGATTTTTTCACCATTTGTTGTGTAAAAATTAAAAACAGCTAAACTAGGAACCATTTGCAAGCTTATTTTACCGGAAAATAAATTTTGTGGGGGATTCAATTAACAGGAAAATAGCATGAACTTAATTTTGGACTATTTATTTTCAAAATTATACTTGCATTGTTTATATTTGATAAATCCTGTTGGGATTTTGTATGTGCTACATGGTTGTAAACAACAATTATTGAGATTAAAGAATTTCTTCAATTAATTACTTAATTAATCGGTAAGTTATAAGAATTTTGATTCATGACATGGCATTTTGGATTCATTGGCATTAGTTAGTAAAATGGTAAAATTTTATGACGATCGATCAAGTTTCAGGTAAACATAACAAGACATATGTCAAAAGTGAGATAATTTAACTAAAATGTAATTAATTCGGTGATTAATTAATTTAATTAATTATTTTTTCATTACATTTATTCGTCTTAAAACTAGCTTAAAAATGATTCCAAGGTCGACCACATTGTGTTAATTTTACAAAATTAATTGAGATTATTGTCATTATTTTTAATTAATTGAATTAATTGAATTAATAGGAAAGTGATTGGAATTAATTTTTGGAACTAATATTTTTTTGGTTCATTGTGGTTATATTGTTCTTGTGTGATACACTACGTGACTTTGGTACGTGAATAAGAAACTTTTAATTGGACTTTAATTAATGCTTAATTTCATTAATTAATTAATAAAAAATTTACAAGAATTTCGTTTCAGGACCTAAAATTTTGGATTTAATGGCGTTATTTTAGTATAGTCTGAAAATTTAATGACAATCTAACGAATTCTACGTATAAATAATTATATTTATACCAAAAAGTGCTATAATTGCAATTCATTGTAATAATATATAAATATAAATTAAAAGTATTGTATTTACGGTAAAATTTCAAAAAAAACATTTTTTGTAGAGCATTAAAAATTGAATAAAACAATACCTGGTTTATCCAAAATCTGATGATTACTTCTTGAGTACAGCAATTTTAAGAATAATTTTGGCGGCCATCTTGTGGACGCCATGACAGGTGACTTATTTGCTACATGCGTGTCCCCCGTGAAAATAACATTCTAAAATACGTCTTTTACCTGTTCCTAAATTTTGGTGCTGGTTTCCGGATTGAAATGTTTTTACGCTTGTTCCACGACTAGTGGGGGCTACAACGTCCATATTTGACATGGACATTATGGTAATGGTTATGTACTGCTTTCTGAAAGAAAAAGTTGAAAAAGTTAGAGAATCCATAGAATAAAGGTTTTAATATGAGTTTTTTGAGGTACATAATAACAATTAACAAGTAACGATAGAAACTTGACAACAATCACCTACAATGCATTCAAAAAAAGCACTTGCGAAGAAAAAAGTGGTCCCACGCTAACTAAAAACTTACAAAAAAAGCTCATCCATCAACGCGGCGGGACTTGAGCGTTTTCCAAGTGTATTGCACATGTACATCGGATGTACGATTTTTATTCTCAATTGTTATTATTGTCTTAATATAAAATTGCTACCACGCGTGTCTGTAGATATAATATTTTACATATTATGTTAGGAGTGTGCAGGAAAACTGTGTACATTACTTGATTTGACTTGATTTACCTGCGTGTTTCTATAGTGTCAGCTTGTCCTGTATACGAATAATATGTTTATAAATTGTTACACTTGTAGAAAATGTGCCACATTTTATGTATTACTTTTCCGTTTTCTGTGGTTAGGGTGTTTGGTTTTTAGTGAAAACTGTGTCAAAGTATTGTATTAGGCCTATTCTCTTTAACTTTCAGAAGAGTGAGTCATAAGATAAATTATGCTTGTAGCAGATGATGCGTGCATGAAAGAGGTCGGCCGAGGCCTAAGGAAGGAAGTGAGCTCGAGCCTCAAGGTTTTCTCGTATTCCTGGGAGTGATCAGTGACTGGCACAACTAGCTTTCCTTTCTTGTTTCAGAAATAGAATTAGACTCGACTTGCGATAATTAATGAGAGAAATTCGGAGGTTCTTCCCCAGAGATGTTCAGACATCATGGAAGACAAGGTAGTACAATATGTACCGGATGTACCGAACTTCCGGGTAGTTCAAGCCCTTTATCTTATAACCTGCTGGTCTGCTGTGTTAATGAAACAAGAGTTAAAGACAGAAATGTCAAAAACGAACAATTTGTCTTGTAAGTTTAAGAGCGTTCTGGCTCCGAAATTCAAACGTAATTCTATAGGATGCTTTAATCATTCAAACAAGAATTTTATCTTTTAGTTTACTCGTGAGCCCCGAGACAAAGAATCGAAAACAATGTTATTTATTGTAAATACGTCGAGGTGGAAGGCACTGCAGACTAATATAGGCTCTTCGTGAAGTGGGAATAAAATATACCCATTGCTTCTAAATTGTAGAAAGCCACGT
Organism: Sweltsa coloradensis; assembly: GCA_024449915.1. Lineage (NCBI taxonomy): Eukaryota > Metazoa > Arthropoda > Insecta > Plecoptera > Chloroperlidae > Sweltsa > Sweltsa coloradensis. The sequence goes on from JAMZAV010001431.1 coordinate 100,845, forward strand.
TGCGCTTCCTCTATAGGTATGCTAGAACCAAATCAACGCCCAAAAAACCCGTAATCGCTATTAGTATTACAAGCATGTTTTCGTATAGATCCACAAAACTATAAACCAGCATTGTCATTTTTCGGTTTCGGAAATTATAAACATTACAGGTGACGAACTATTTTCATGATTGTAACGTCCAAAACTTCAAATTAATGTTATAAAGACGTCAAGAGGAAGGCTATTGAATCCACCTCTGAATTTGAAAGTCGAAGAAACATGTGGGCGGGACATATCCTCACTATCGGCCATTATAATATGTCGATTAATTACAATAGTGTAGTAGTTAGCACATCTAGAGCAAAATTAATCGGTTTTCGGGATATATAGTTTCTAAACTCCTTTAGCTTCAGCTTCAGCTATTCGGACAAACAGATTTCTCAAATAACAGTTGGTGTACGATTGGTTTTGTCAAACGGTACATCACGATTTTTTTTCGAGTTTTGTATCGTCTGACAAAAAAATCGTACACCAACTGTTATTTCAGAAATCTACTTGTCCTTATAACTGAAGCTGAAGATAAAGGTGTTTAGAAACTATATCCAGAAACTCGATTCTCAAAATTTAATTTTGCACTAGATGTGCTGGCTACACTATTGTAAAAAAAAACGACGTACAATGAGTAATGACCGATAGTGAGGTTATGTCCCGCCCAAATTTTGTTTGCTTTCATTCAGCCCGCAGCCGACTTTAATGGACTTTAAAGGTTTTGACCCTTTAGGGTGATTACAATAGCCTTTTGCTTTGAACCTCATACAATATTGAATGGTGTGCTCTAAAGCCGACGGTTGAATGAGAAAGATTAGTAACATGTCTCCACCTAGCATATTGCTGCTCATTTATCGAATGGGGCACACTGCACAACCATGGCGTATAAGTAGAGGTACGTGAAAATAGCATTTTCAAGTATCATTTTATTGCATTTTGTAGAATCTATTGTGGGGTCACCTCAAAAACAATTGTTGATACATTGAAGAGTTGTCATATTATGATTTTGAAAATTAGGTCATCAAGGTTGCAATCAATATCATGCACACACCACGATGTGTATAAACAAACTATCCCTACTATGGGAAAAAAAATGGGACTGGAAAACCTTAATTTTAAGTTAAAATATAGCGCTTTGTATAGCATCTATTCACAAAACGCTATTTTCACGTCGTACCTCTACGTATAAGTAACCTACTTGGGTGAGTTCGTTGTTGAATGTTGCTCTTCTAAGCGATACGAGGATGAAAGACAATACAATGCGTGATCCGAAACCAATCGCTGTGGACCTGCGCACCAACCGGAGAAAAATAATTAGCAGAGTCCCGGGTTCGAGCTCTGGGCAATACCGGATGATACCACCAGCACAATGTCAACAATACTAATCTAAACGATTGGCTGAAGAAGTCCCTTGATGAATCAAAGAAGTAGGAGAGCACCTCAAAATCCATGTCTAAGCCAGGATTCAAACCTGGGGAAGTAGACTTCATACTTTCTACCACTCCACGCCTAGAAGCGACCTCGGACCACGACAATTTTCGTATTTGGATGATGTGATTTCTTTGACTGCACAAACTATTACGTATAGGCACTACCGGTACGTTCTAAATAGTGATTGTTGAGTTTAACGCAACGAGGGTAGGCGTTCTAAATAGTGATTGTTGAGTTTAACGCAACGAGGGTAGGCGGGACGATCAGGGACCGAAGCGAATCAACATACAGTTACTTATACTGGTTTCTTACTGGACCGGTCACCCTCCCACACGACACTACACTTGTCGACCCAAGGCTGCTTAACTTTGGTGTTGTATAAGAACCAGTACAACCGTTATAACCTGTGTGAAAGTATTGCACTAACCTGCACCTTCAGTAACTGCTTATATTATACATAATCACATTCAATACATTGATTGCATGAACGGAAGCAAAGAAACATAATATAGGAAGCAATGCTCACTAATGATTTCTTTTTGTCGGAACTAAAAAATAAATTAGCATAAGGATCACACTATAGGACATAGAATGATCTAGCTTTGACTGTGATATTCCTTATTCTTAAAAGGAATATCACAGTTAAATCTAGATCATTCTGAACCCTCACGGTGTCAACTAGAAAAAAATATCTCCAAAAGTCGATTCTCAACCGAGTATTTTCATACTTATCAATTTTAGGTTTGGCGAGCCACTTGCCCACAAGAACATGATCTACATGATAGTATAATCTGTACCGGTTGGTTTAGATTAGTATATAACTTGGTTAAGATACATAATATTTTGTAGGACAGTAAGCTACAGCTGCATGATTAGCCCGCGGCCCACCTGGTGTGACCTATACACAGTACCATATAACGATAAACATTGGTAACACGTATTTGAAGCTTAGCTGTTGTTTTTGTTTATGATGGCGATTCACAAGTCAAGCCACTCATATATTATCAAACGTGTTTACAGCTGTTGTGATGTGTGCCATCTAGTGAAGTAGAGCTCTAATCATGTTTAATATAAAACACACATAAGGTCAATCTAACACCAGACCATCCCCTAAAGTGTGGACCTCAACCTTTAACATCGTATTCGTAGAAGAATGTACTTGAACTTCTATCTAAATCCTGTAATAACAATCATTATCAAAATGCCCCCTAAAGCGTCAATTTAGAGTTAGACCCGAGGCAACGAGTCTGCCTGCCCCAAACAAACTCCCGCCTCTGACCACAAGCTATCAGCAGAGACACCCCAGATTACGAGTTGTACAACTTGTAATCACAGTCTTCGTCAATCATGCTGCCTTTTATGGCCATCAGAAGCCGACATAGGCATCCGCGTAACATTTTCATCTCATGGGGAATGAGCCCAATGAGTGCGCAGATTCAACGTAGGGACGTTTTCTCGGTATTCGAGTGAGTGTTTGCGTTGCAGATTGAGCAAGGCACTGTAGATAAAATTATGAGTTAGCGAAGCTCCTCTACATGCTTTGCTTGCTCTCCGTCAGTCCGTCCGTCTGTTCGTTTGTCACGTTTCACTATAAAAACCAAACGTTCGTTTGAAATTGGTCACATGGCATTTATTTTCTTGATTATTCAGGGTCAAGGATGATACATAATGTTTTGGGACCCTAAAAGCGGGAAGGGCGGAAAGAGCCCCCCCCCCCCCCAATTACAAGTTTGAATATTCATCTCTGCTCGGCATCACCACCACACCACTAATGAAGGCTGGAACAAGTGTGGAAACATAAACTGTAAGGTTAAAGGGGCTACTCCTCCCTAAAATAGTTTATCATCGTAACAAAGCGATCATGACATGGTAGGTAGGTCTAAACATCATATGTCATTTTAGTTCGTTGCACTGCAAGAAATTGTAGTCTAACTCAAAATTTGGAAAAATATGGATTTGTGATATTTGTTAACGTGCAGGCTTAGAAAGGCCTATGCACTATTATTCTTAATTATTAACTTGATTACACATCTGCATTAATTAATTCTACATCTTAATTAATCAAGTGTCTTGTTTCCTTAAAATCTGCCTGAAGTTAATTAATATCCATTATCATTCGTGTCTGTAGGTTGAGAGCGAACACACTAGACTAGAGAAATAAAATCTCCTCGCATTGAACTCCCACGAAGAACAACAAGGTACTTACTTCTTTGTTTGGAACAAGAACGACACACGCTCGCACACACACAAACACACGCGCGATGAGAGCAGGTAGAAGAGTTGTACACCAGCCGACAGTTGGCCGTGAACTGAGAGTACCGACGACCACCTGTCTGCTGGCTGGTCGGTGCAGACGCCGCGGTAGAGCCACGCGCCACGCACCTGTCAGGTGGGGAGTGGGGGGAGTGCTCATAGAGGGGCGACGGCTGCTAAGGCCCTGTCTCCTAAGCCCCTGAACCTTTTTTTGTCTTCTAAGCCCCATGTGACCGACTGTTGTGTAACTCGTTGGGCAGCGGGCCTTAGAAGAATTAGTTCGACCGGGCTAAAAATCTTCTAAGGCCTGTCTCCTAACGCCCGCACTATGTTTTTGTTCGGTCCCACACGTTGCGAAGCGGGCTCTACTTTCCAATGTGGTATGTGGTGTAACCATAAATTCGTAAATGGGGGTAGAGTGTTAGGTAAGGGTAGGTAAGCTAAGTTAGGTTAGGTTAGTAATAAAAGATAATCAAAGACAAAACAAGCAAAATTAAGAAAGGATATGAAAACAAGTCACTGCTACTGGCAACGTTCACGATTGTGATCTTCGTGTTGACCTCAGTACACGTCTTGCGGTATCTTGCGGGCGTTAGGAGACATGGCCTTAGAAGACTTTTAGTCTCTTAAAGCCCGGTCGAGTTTGTCTTCTAATGCCCGCTTCACAACCGTGGGAACGAACAAATACATCGTGCGGGCGCTAGAAGACATGGCCGTAGAAGACTTTTAGTCTCTTAAAGCCTGGTCGAGCTTGTCTTCTAAAGCCCGTTGCGCAACGTGTAGCACAACCGTCGGTACAGGGCTTAGAATACAAAAAGGCAGGGTCTTAGGAGACAAGGCCTTAGAATACTTTTAGCCTCTTAAAGCCCGTTAGAGTTTGTCTTCTAAAGCCCGCTTCACAACCGTGGGAACGAACAAATACATCGTGCGGACGTTAGGAGACATGGCCTTAGAAGACCGCACTGATAGAGGTAGCCCATAGCTCACTGCTATCTGGTCGGTCTAGTCGTTGCGATATCACGCGCCTAACTGTCAGGTAGGAGGTGGTGGGAGTACTGTGTGATGAATGTTGATAGAGGTAGCCCAAGCTCGCTGCTGGCTGGTCGGTCGGTCTTGAGATGTATCTAGATTTTTGTAAGTCGAAAAGTGAATTAATAATTGGTTCATTTTGAATGAAAACATGAAAATGATCCAAAATTTGTGTGAGATGTTTTTAATTAGAGGTTATTTTGATAAAAGTATAAGCACCAATATTTTAGTTTAAACAGTGGGAAAGACCCAGATTTGGTATCTTTTTGATTCTATATCTCACTCCTCTATAACACAACAAACACACAAACAATGAAGAATAAAATAAATGATATCATTATTAGGATATAGCATAATTACTAAAGGACATGCGTGTAAGCAAAGTGCTGTTCGCTCGGCTGACTGATGCCGCAGGTGATTGAAATTTTGCACAGTTGTCACGGAAGTGAGCAGCGGTTTAGCCGAGCTCGTTTAAACGGTTCCCACTCGAACACCGAAGTTAAGCAGAATCGGCTGTGGTCTGGGTAGAGGTGGGTGACCGCTCTGACTCGAAACTCACGTATACCGCTGGTTAGAGCAGATGGAGGGTTCGAAAGCTAGGTAACGGCTTCGTTCTCCTTGTCGTCTGCTCGGCAGTCCGGGTTAGTGGAGGAACCTACATGAATTCAAGTTACACCGTCCGTCGGATGGGACGTTACGCCGTTGGTCCCCTTGGTACTTTTCGAAAGGAGTAGGCTACGTGACGGTACCGGGTTTCCCCTCCTCCCTTCTGTTCATACTTCATTCTCATTTATCACCCCACTCATCGTCTCGATTAGCCAAATTTGCATAAATATGAGACGTTTAAACAATATTCAATCATTAATCTCACGGAAGTGGAAGTAAAGGGCTCTACAGTCATACTTTTCAAAAATGTATTTAAATTATTATTTTTTTTAATTAATTGTTTTCCACGTTTTTTGATTTTGTAAAAGTTCAAAACTGACGAAATTCTGCGACCTTAGGGCTGTCCATGCATGCTTTGTTGACAAATTTTGAAAGTTATATATATATAGTAGTGGGATGCTTCTTGGCCGAGCGAACAGTTATGTGCCAACTGACAATGTGTCCCATTCCCTTTTGATGGCAGCCGTTTACTTCATACGAAGTACACGATATATTTTTATTAATTGAGCCTTTTTGTGGAAGAGTCGTAATCGAAACCTCTCGGTTTTGTATAGTCCCCTCAGGATGACTTAGCGGACCAAGCTGTATTCTCCAGCATCACCTGCTGTATGTCTATACCGGAAGCTGTAGGGTCATCGCACGGTTTATGTAGCAGCTTCACTGCAATGTCAAGCCAGTGCGGCGGCGGCATTTGTGGCTAAATTCGATCACTATTCCAGGAATTGGCGTCGTTTAATGAGTACTAAAGACAAAGCAATAAATACCCAACAAACTAAGCTATTCGTCAATAGAGCTGGGAGTCGAGTCTCTAATGTTGGTGATCGCGGGCTCGAATTCTGCCACTGGCAATCTCCACTTTCTACTTTAAATTATGTATTATATTATCTCAAAGTGAATGATTGAATGGTACAAGTTTGATGTTATGTTTTTATTGTAATTCTCACGAATTCTTTAGTTTTCCTAACTTATATACATATTATGTTTTAGCTCCTTTATCGTTCTAATTTTCTTTACCTTTGTCGTAAAGATGCCCGCTGCAGGGTTTAATTTAGGTGAAGCTATATTATAGGTTAAGGGTATGGGGAATTGAGTATAGGGAGTGTTCTAGAGATATTTAAGAGGACACAATACCAGCCATTCGCATAACCGCTTAGGAAATTCTCGTAAAACACTGTCAATATTAGAGCTGGTGGGATTCGAACCCCTTGACCTCCCTAATCAGAGTCACACGCTATACGCATGACCCATCTATGTGGGCGGTATCATTGAATATACACTTGCCTACACTTACACCTACGCAACTGCGGGCGGGTCCTGGCCCTCCCGTTAGTTTAGGGGGGCGCGTTTTAAAAAAACTTTGTAAGAAAAACAGTATTTCACACTGTTTGGAAAGTATTGTATTTTTGTTTTCGTTACTAAAATGACCGTCTTGTGAATCTAGCGGTTTGAAGGTGAAATCTAGCGGATATTTAGGAACTTTTAGCGTCCACTACACAACAGTCAACAACACACAAACACGACATTATTTTGGTATTCCATTCAGCCCACAACTTTTTTCTAAAACGCACTCTAAAAACCTGATTTTCAACATTTTCGCCTGCGGCGCTATTGTTGGGTGGCTTTACCCCCCAACCCCCCCCCCCCCCCCCCCCCCACCCGTCACTTACGCGTCCCTATGTAATACCCCCCCGATATTACATAGCCCCCCCCCCCGAGATGAAAAGCCTGAATTCAACACTGGATGAGTGTATGTGTATAGAAATTTTGCGGGCGGGCCCATGAAACGAAGTTCCGCCACTGTCCAAACTCCAAAGCCTTGAGTGAGGATCGAGTTCCTCCCTCCAGCGTGAGAGTCCGAACCGAGCCACTCTGTGTGACAGGGACCTTGGATTGCACGTTCACTTCTGTACCGAGCCGAGACACACCCAGTATGAAGTCACACCCGAGTCCGACCCAACACTCGATACCGGGAACCACACGCAGATGGACGAGCATTAATAACGGGCAATATCCCAGAAGAATATTGATAAAAGGATATTATATTTTAGACGAGGGAGCGAAGCGACTGTCTTACCATTCAACATAAACGAAACTTAGCCTGTTTGTAATTTGTCTGTGAGTGAGTGAGTTCGCTTCAGAATGGCTGAACAGGTGGCGCCGAAATTTTAAACAGACCAGTCCTCAGGGTGCAGATAACATTTTGAGCAAACTCCGTTACGATTTAAATTCACAAGAATGAATATATTAAAAATAGGCTGAGAATGTCACATTTAATCTAACGTGAATATATTTTGTTCTTGAAGAAATCATTTTTATAAATTCATGTTTTGAATGTCAGGCGCGCGGTGAATGCATGCAATGACTAAGGTATAACAAATCTCCACGCTACCATCAAAAAGTTAAAAAAATATTCCGACGGGGGTTTGAATCCGGGTCTCCAACATTCCCGGTATAAAGGCGCCTTAGCCAACTACACTAGAAAAACGCCAAAGTCGTTGTAAGACGAGTGAGCGAACCATGTACCCGGTAACATTTGAATTAGAGTTAATTGATAAAATGTTAAAATGTATATAGGATAACGTTTTGAGTTTAGTTCGTATAAGGGCGAGTCAACTTAGACCATAATGCGCTACTCTAGCCCAAGAGGCTAGAGAGGAAACCTTGTAGGTAAAGGGGGAAGAAAGGGAATGTTCCCGGGTACTCAACACATGGCTAACTCACGCGTCTAACAACGACTTTGGCGTTTTTCTAGCGAAGAAGTGTTCAAACACTATTCGTGTGTAATTTGTACTCTCACCCTGGATGCTTGCGAAGAACAATGCTAACAACTGCTGGTGTTAATAGTAATCTTGAAGAAAACTGATTTTACTAGGATGTAAAACAGGAAATATATTTAATTTCCTGCTATATGTAAATCGTCTTGTATTTTGACTTTTGACGTAAATCTTAGATATTTTACCAACATCCGCACAATGCAGAGCACTAATAATACGTGTGCACTGTTCCATATTATCTTCTTCAACACACCATAAACCCACAGGAAGAGTATCCGCGACGCAAAATGCGATCAAGGGGTGAAGGGGGTCAGCTTCTCATTTGTGTTTGTTTTAGTTACCAGTGCAAACACCAGCAGCACTGTAGCTAGAAAAGACCACGGTCTTCTACATGTTAACACAAGACCTACTGGACAGTGGGTAATGTGGCTTGCCTTTACGAAGATGATAGCTACAGTGCTGCTGGTATTTGCGCTGGTAATTAAAACAAACTCAAAAATAGCTATCTGGATCGTCGTTGCGTCGCGGATGTCCCTTCAGCGCCGGTGACCCAATGCACGAACACGCGAGCAACACGCCCCACTCTCGCCAGATCCACTAGATATACTAATCCACATAAGACTTACCTAGTTCTAGTGGACTTTGCTCACTCGTTTGGCAGTGTTGTCTGTTGCCTACTTCTATATCAGTGCATTAATGATGATTGATTCTCGACACCGACAGTGTTGGCTCGAGCATTAAGCGCGCGACTCTGATTCGGGAGGTCCCGGGGTCAAATCCTGTCGAGACTGGCAATCCTGACTGGTGTTTTTTTCCCCGAGGTTGTCCTCAGTCGTTAATGCGAATGCAAGGGATTGAGTTCTCTTAAACAGACCTCGAACATCCCTTCACAAAATTGTCCTAACTCCAATATACCTTTAGTCACCTGAAGACTGAAGAGGGGCATGTATTGCACCCTGGGCAGGTTTCCCACGAGAAAAAAATGACTCTCGACGCATGGCAATGGCAGGACATTTTTAATATCCATTACTTGTGTGGTATTGGACCGACTACCCTAGGCCCAGCCATATGACTCATGAGCCACCCAGGGCGTCTCTCGTAGTCGACGTGTACGTTATTTAGAAGATGCATACAAATATTTTTCTTAGTAAACGTACAGCTCGTATTTTATTATTTGATTAGAGAATTAATATCAGTTTCGATAGAATTAATCATTGGTATATCAATGTGCAAATATTTGTCTTTGTGAATTTGCTCCACTAATCTAAAAAGATGCAATATTGAAATATATGTATTCTCTACGATCTTGATGTGTGTGTGTCGACACTCACAGGTCCATCATGTCGTACAGACGATCAAATAAAACTTTTGATTCTCACGATTTCTTGTCTTCATTGTTGTTAGGCTAAGCAATTAAGCCTCTTAGAAACGGAAAGTGTTAGGGTTTTCTGATGAGAATCAAACTCAAACTTTTAAACACAACCGAAGCAATTTAACGATTGCGGCATGTGGGAAGTATCCGAGTATGCCCGACAAACCACGAAGCTATGCAAGATATGCCTTACGCTTGAGATAGGTTTCATGCATTATTGTGCGCTGGAATATATTTCGGGGCGGCTGCCAAGAGAAAGATATAACTACAAAGGTGCTCCACAAACGACACAGTAATATGAGATATCCGCTATCCCCCCCCCCCCCCAAGCTGCGCAGTTTTGTCTTTTAATCCGTATTTTTGAAGTGGTACTAATATGTTTAAGTTAAATTTGTCCTCTACGCAATGTTAGGTGTGAGCCCTAGCATTCAAGCAATGTAGTTCAAAAGTTAGTGTTAGCTATCATCTTCAAATGTAAATATCGGCTTTTAAATCGTAAGGATTTCACTAAGTACTATTCCGTGATAGAGTATTTAGTAGGATCGGTCTCCATTCTTGCCAATGGCAATCGTGACTTAACGTTTTGTCCTGAAATCCTTGAAACCTTGCCACACCCTGCCATACGTTAACGTTATGTTTCACATCACTCTTATGAAAGTTACTGACTTACTGTTATACTTCCGAAAACGTATACATATCATATTTTATTCTATACAAAAAGTACGAATGAAGAACCCCAATTGAATTTATGTTCTGCGACCAGAAACGATTTAGAAGCTCTAGTGATGCGCTTCCAAGAAAGGCAATAGCGAATGAACAGTTCGTCAGGACGCCGCTATAGGAGATGTAGATTTAGCTATATTTGGCCAACCTGTAAAATATTATTGTACTTTAATTTTAAACGATCTTCTTGATCTTGAATGTCGAACACGGTGTGCCTGTAGCTTGTTAGGGCTAGAGTGGAGTGAGTGAGTTTGTTTGTAAGTGACCTTTAACTTGATCCTATCAGATTTACTTTCTACAAGAAGCAAACCACCTATAGAGACAATAGAGAGCGTATATTTGCACTACAGCTCGGATGCACGCAACGGATGACTCGCCTGGCCTGGGAACACATGAGGACGAAATAATATGTTAACATGGGTTAATATTAATAATTATTATCAATGCAATACCTCGAAATGGCAAAACCATTCCCTTGATACCTACAGGAGAGCTAGAAGATCAGCATTGCTCATCCTATCACACTCGCATTCATACTTATAATGTCACATGTGTTTATGCTACTTGTTAGAATGAAAACAAAAGATAGCTTACTTATTGACCCAGGAGCTCGAGAAGAGTGTAAAAGAACACGGTACTTCCACAATTGTCGAGTTATTACAAATAGCCAAAGACTGGTGATGCTTTATAACCGTTCCGTATCCGATGCTTATACCCGTGTGTGCAACACAAACATATTCGAGTCCCCACACCGGCTATACGTACTACGTAGCCACCCTAAATACTTCAGGGCGTGTACGTAAAGACATGAGGCTGTGCTTCAGGCAGCTGTGGCGCCAACTCTCGTTGCTACTTTCTCTAGGCAGACGACGTGTGAATTAAGGAAGGAATATAAAATTAATATGATTATGGGAAATTGCTTGTGAAAGTATTATTGTAATACACGTATAACTACATTTATCCGTATTACGGTGATATATTTTGAAATTGCATAATTTGAAGGTTAGTTTGAATAGTGGTACTTCAGTTATAATACGGTGGTCATACTCAGACTTTCATAGATACATCGACTGTCAGAATTATGTTCGGCTAATTTCGATTGTTAATTACTTTCGAACCTCTAAAAATATTGTTGTGTCTAGAGCTCTACATTGACAGATTATCGAGTATACAGAGTTCATAGAGGAATTGAAAGTTTTGTTTTATAGTCAACGATATACAAAAAAGTATATTATGAAGACTTGAAATCAGTTATTTTGCTATTATAGAGCTGTTATTCTTGAGTTGATGGTTCTTCAATGTCATCCGAATATGTCAGAGAAGTTATGTTATGTCCATTTGTTTCTCGGAACGACTTCTCTATTATTATAAACATAAAGCTACGCGTAAAGTGAAAAACTCATCTTTCACGCCTGAGACATTGCAGATAGAGAGTACACCCAGTCACCCACCAAGCACATCTCCAGCTATTTGTCAAAATTTCGTACCACCCATAAAATGTCTTCTCCTGCAGGCAATAACTTAACTGTAAAATAACAATTACAATTGTTTTGTCATAAAATAATACAGATTTAATTGTGTACAAATTTAAATTTAAATTAGTTAATTTAACCCTTCTTTAATTTATTTAAAACTACTTATTTTCACTTTTTGAAATTGTCCATCTATAAATCTATGAGTTGTTATGAATTATTGTAAAATTCTGCCAGTCGTAGAAAGGAGTAAGTCCGAAATATTTCATTATTAGTTAAAAACTATTTTTCCACACAAGAACATTGAAAAGTTAATTTAAAGAATTACTATTTTATTGTTTTCACACAGGTTTAGATGTGCGCTCACCTAAAAATAGATTTGCTTCCCCCTTTACAAACACGGATTAAGGAGTAATCAAAATGCGGAGCGAAGCTTACCGTTTTTATAGCGTTTATTCCAGCGTTTAATTCTCCTTGGTAGAGGTGAATAGAAGTTCGCCTATGGCGAGACTAGCTTCACGTCCTCTCTCCGGATCCCAAAGGTCGCCAAAACCCTCCTTGATGAATGGCAATATTATCAACTAAAAATACATGTCAATTGAAAGCTGTATTTGGTTTTCATGCGAAGCACGCAAAGCGAACAGCAAAGTGGTGCGATGCTCCCTAATAAGTATATTATTTGTAATATAGGGGTGTATATTCCTGGCACTCTTAGATTACATGACGTCTTGGAATGATCGAAGATATTTTATTTTAGAACAACAAAGAGTCCAATACTCGGAGCTGTAGGCCTACATATTGATCTATATTCTACAATTTAGGTTACTCCACTCCTTGTATAAATTGTTGTTTTTAATTTCAAAAGTGTAACTTTATAGTGATTTTCCCGTTTTATCTTACATATATTGTCTACTTTTTTCTGTGGCTACAGAGAGTTATGAAAAACTTCAAGAAGACCTCGGCAAAGCCCTTATTCTTTCGAGTAAAACACAACACCACCGACAGATGTAGTTCAGCAAGCGTAACAAGCGAGACTCGGATTCGGGAGTCCCCGCAATCCTGACTAAACGTCTTTTAGACAAGTGTTTCTTCAATCGTTGTTGCGAATGCAAATGGTTCGTTTTCGCATTCATTCCTTGGTCATTCTCTTCACAATTACCCTTACCCCAATATTTCGTTAGACAGCTCAAGAGCGGCGTCCAACTGCCCCTAGCATCCATCCAGGTTTCATAGTTATAGCTACCTGCAAGTTCTACACGGAGTAGCATCGCTGGTGCTCCTGGTGGTGGTGAGCCACTCCTTCGTTCGTTCGTCTTCCTGAATGTAACGTACCACTAGAACGTACAGGGGGAAATCATTCCCGTTGAGTCCCGGTGATTCTTTGGCTCCTTGCTCTCATATCCCAGAGGTGGCAACACAACCTGTGAAGACTGGCATCTTCGCGCGCTTCGGGATATTTCGACGCTGGTGACAATACTTTCAATCTGCAGTATATTATTTGCATGTTCCTACAATCTACTAACTCACGGCCCTCGTTTGGTTACTGGCTATTTCAAGGCTCTCTCATGTATCAATTGCTAATATATTATGGCACCTCCATTCCAGACACTTTCATCCTGACACTCACACTTCGCTACCTCAACACTCTTATACTCACAATCTTCATCGTTTTTCCTCTTCTTAAAACTAATTTCTTGTCGAACAGTTTGCATTTAAATCCCTCAAAAAGCCATTACATCAGTGGATAGATAATGTGTAGGCCTATACTAGTGTTGTTTTTGGTCCGTAATCTTTTTATAACCATTAAAACGTTTTAGTTCTGCTAGTGCTATTTCTTCCCTAAGCTCTATTCATCTTAATTGTTAGTCCACACTAGCTGCTGGTTACAATTTTAAAAAGGAGTCGACACCAACCCTAAATAGGCCTTCATACACCCAATTATTCAAACCAACTCTTTGTAAAATAATGTTAATGATCCTAAAACGGTTTTGAAAGGATTGACTCGTTTTTTATTATCCTAAGCGTGCACACATCGTACTCTCACTGGGGAAGACTTTGTAGACGTTTCTCTGCCATTTGACTTAAGTCGTGTCTTGTTACGTGACCATAAACAAGACATTATACATCTCTTGGAAAACTGTTTGTATCTGTAGAATACTGTATGTTTAAGTACTATGTGTTCATATTCGGGTGATGCCCATTTCTAGCACTTGTTTGGTTTGTTTGTATGACTTGGTTTGTGGGCATATTATCCAAGGAATAATTTGAGAATAAATTCTAGCATTGCCACGATGACTAATGCTATGTTGAACACCACTTTAGTATTATTTTTATGATATCCTTTCTTTTTATGTGCTAGCAAGCTTTTGGTTAACAATATGGCATAATGTCGATAAACTACCTAAGATGTATTGTGACCATAAAACCCTTTAAACGTTGCTCGAACTTTTCTAGCAAATCCTTTTGTCAAAATTCATCAATATTATATCGTGTAGTCAACATTCTATGCCTGACTTAAACCAATATTCTTTAACTCAACATGTTCAATTAAGTTTTTATATTTTTTTTTTATAAAAATTTAAAATAAAATATTACTTGACCTCTCAGATAGAGAAAAAATCGTAGTAATTGTATGTAGGTTGAACGAGATATATTGCCATTCCAAGTGCGGCCTTAAGCCCAACGTATGAACAGTGTCAAAATGCCCTTCTTGGGTCACACGCACACGCAGAAGTGATAAAAGTGGTTTCATGGCGCACTGGATTGGAAGTGGTGTTTACGTAGTGATTCTATTTGAGGCATGGTTTAGAGTAAATTAAGACAGTTTTTATTCAGTGGTGTGTGTTGATAACAATGTAAATACCACGTCAAACTCTTCATTTTTAATTTTAAAAGATTCTCATCCCTTACCTACTACTTATTCGTACATCTGTTTAGTGTGATATAATGTGATTTAGAGATTTAACCATTTATTTTGACACATTTATTGATATACTCAGATTCAGGCATTTCGTCTTCTTTGTAAGATTTGCTTTTTCAGGAGTACTCAAAAGTTTATAGTTTCATGAAACAGTGAGATGGAATACATCATGAAACTTGTAGGTGTGGAGTAAAAACATTGTTTTACCGCGTTTGTGTATCCAATTCAACTTCCAAATAGAAAACGGTATAGTACACATGTGGAGCTTACAATAATATTTGGCGCTTTTCCTCACGCAAAATGTAGATGACAACCTAAGACTAAGACAATTGTCTACTATTGTATTTTATTACAGCAGCCAAACAGTACATTTTTAAATGTTTCAGTGAATTATACTTAAAAACTGCATACTTGAACAGCTTCTTGGAAGCAATTTGACATTTGGATTCCATACTTTACAAGTGGATTTTCCATGTTATTCTGTGTACCAAAAAACAATTTTCCACCATACAAGAGCATCTTCAGTGCTCCAGATGCCTCTACTACGCATGTGCGGCTGTTGTGTGATGGTGTTGAGTGCTGTACTGGCATTGTATCTAAGCGGCCACGCAAAGTAATAAGCGTAAAGCAATGTAACTCGCTACCATGGCGTACTAATGTTTTACAAACCATCTAATGTGCTTCATTCTAGAGCTAAAAGTGAGCTACTAGAAATTGTATTGGGAGAGTAAGTAGAATTTTTGTAGTGTAAGAGTAGCTATAGGCATTAGGCTTTAGTCTTAGTTATAGATATAGGCCTAATGAGTTTAGGATTTTGACAATAGTTTTGTTAAAGTTAACGCCATTAACATAGACTAGTGTTTCCTATTGAAACTCATAATAATATAGTATTAATTTTGCTTACTTTGATTAAATAACCATGTGTTATGAAATTTTGCTGATCTTCAATCAGGTTGTGTACGAGCAAAAGTAAAATTAGTGATGCAAGTTGGTAACACTTGAAAATTTTGGCAATTGGTATCGATTTAAACATAGATCGCAGAATTGAGTAACAACCCGAAGTTAATCATGGTTGGCAGAATCGATGTATCCAGATCGAGTGTAATACGTGATAAAAACTTTTCACAACATAATGCTCAGTGCAAATGTGAAGAAACTTCGAAGTAAGTACACCTGTATCATTTCAAAAAAATGATTATAGTGATAACTTAATGTTGAGATATAAAATTTTATGATACTTATCCAAAATGTGTGGCGTACATTAAGATAAACAAGCGTTAAGAAATAATCAATTGGCATCACATATTTTAAAGTAAAGAACTGTCGAATACAAACTTATGTCTATGTAAATAATGACATATAATGTTTTAACGATTGTTGGAATGAACATTCTCGGGTTTCCAATTTAGCTATTTTCCGAATCTTATATTAAAACACACAATTGGAATAAGTAATGCGTGTTTGGGTTATACAGGCATACAAGGCCGCAAACAAAATATTGATTGATTATGGTTGTAGAATGTAAACGTTATTTTGTTTGAAAAACCTTCATTACCGTTGACAATGTATCAGATAGGTGCTCCTTTAGCTTACGTTCCGTTCCTCGACGATATAAATAACGCAATACCAAACTAGTTTCATAATGACTCAAAAGGTCCTATTCACCAAACCACACTCGGTAGAATTAGTTACCAACTTCAGATTGCTATGATCTCGAATACGGGCTCGATATTGTAAGTTTTTAAAAAGGAAATAATTTTAATTCTGCCCCGCTAAGTGTGGTCAAATGCCACTTTCATCCCATTCTTTATCTAATTAGTTTGGTTTCCAATATTAAGTGGAACTTTTTTGTGACCTAACCAGTAATAATAAAATAGTAATACAATAGTTGGATCCTCTTAGGTTTGATTAATCAAACGAAATTAAATGTTAAATTGTTTAAATGTTGTAAAATACAATTATTTCCTTAACTGTGTGCCTTAGAGCTAACACAATCATTTACCAGTTAACTCAACACAACCAAAGCTCTATTATAATTTAGTTAACAGAAACAGAAACCAATTATTCACCCCAAGATAAACGGGTTCACCGAACCCCTAAATAAAGCACTACTTTTGAACAAGAGTTCGAACTTCCGAAAACTAAAACCTTTAAAAACTTGCTGATGATAAAGTCCTGCTTTAGCCTTGGCAACAACAACAATAGTTTTTGCATAGCCTTTTTGAATAATAATTAATAACTAATAAAATGTGTTATTTTATTTTATAATGGAAGCCCGTGTAAAATACGAATCATCTAATTTTCAATAGATTTCAAAGAAGGGTATTCCAAAATATTTCATATGTCAACATTGCTGTTTTCTTTTCTGATTTGAATCTATATAAATATAGACTTAAAAATAATTGTCTCTGAACGAGTCCTAGTTGTACGTGACGTCACCGATTCTGTCAATCATAGCCCTGTGAAATCTCCCACGAGTTGTAGCAAGTGTAGTGTAGTGTGTTAGTGAGGCCTACTTCTGGCGGTTTCAGTGTGGCTATCTGGAAGGCCTGCGCTCCCACTTAGGCGGTTGGACGCAGAAAGTCAAGTCCTGGTACTGGGGGAGGCCTCTAGTAAGTGAGCCCAACCTGCATGCGTCACCCTTCCAACAAGGCGCTGGCTGGAGCTTGGCTTTGCGCATGCATGCGCGTCTGCATGAGAGTACGAGCTTGTCACATGAACTTCAACAATGTTTCTATCCCCTCTCTCTCACTAGGGTGGCTTTGTACTCAATGGTCGGACACTCAAGACGGGGTCAAAACTCCACTCGCAAGATACTTTCCATTTCCACCGTTTCTTAGTAATGTGCATACGAAATTTCTGCACAGGTAGGCTGAAAGTCACGTTGTAAGGTTTACAAGACTTGGCTGAAACACTGCTTCTTTGTGGATGTCTTTACGTAATATTCATTCTTATTGTGATATTTTATAATTATTCATTATTCTGTGTTTGTCTGTGTTACGAGTGAGTCTTCGACGTGCAACTAACACCGGGTTTCATTACATTATTAACCCCTCGGAAGTTCGCTCGCTACTCGTGTGAGTCTGATATAGCTCCAGCTACCGTCTCGTTTGCACCGCACCCCACCCACCCACCTGCATGATCAGTGATTCTAGTTCACATCACATCTTTTATGTCCTACACAACACGCCTGTCACACTCACACCCTCTGGAAACTAATTCTAACCACTCATGTGGAGGGAGTTGTTCAGCACCAAAGAAGAGATGAATGAGGTTAGGATTGCAATGGTTTCACATAAGATCTGATAACTCAACTTCAGAATTAAAAGAATCGGTAAAAGCTTAGTAAAACATCTCTACTGTTATCAAAGGGGATGATTTGTTACGTATCAAAACGAAATCGTCATATGCCTAGTTTATTCGTTTTATTTGTTACATATTTTGAACGATTATTCTTAACAACAAGTTATTGGATGAAAGATATAACAGAAAAGGTCATATCCACATAAACGTGAGTTTCTACCACACTACTCACATAAGTTACAGCAGCTGTTATACTCTCCAAAGACGTAAACAACCCCGTTTTAATGGCATCCAAAATTGCATTAAAGTTCTGTTAACGATGCTGGCACAGAATTCTGAAAATACTATAATTATAAAAATGCATAGTTGAAAAAGTATAGTTACAAGCATGTGCTCCAAAATGATGAAACCCCCACCTACAAAAAGAAAAACTCGAATATGATTCGACTTTGACTGAAGAAATATTCAAGATCCCAGTATACTGTACAAGCGATGCATTTGAAAGATTTGAGTAGTTACAGTTAAATATCTTCAACTTGCCAGTATCGTTAACAAATCTCTCTTTCATCCCAGTAAAAAATTATCAACCATTTGTTACACATGAATAATAAACTGGAACTACATTATGCTGATACTTATTATTAACTACAATTCAGAAATTAAAAAAGTCCGCCCAACCGGGAATCGAACCACGGATCTCCACATTCCAGTGGCGTAATACTTATTATTAACAGCCGTTACGGTCAATTAATGTTTACATTTTTGGTAGATGTTAGTTTTGACTTGCGTGGGTTTGGAGGAACACATACCCTAGTGCTAAATTAAAATAGAGAAAGTAATCACATCCCCCTTAATAGCACTACACAAAGCATACAAATGTGCTGTGTTGTTAGCTTGAAAACACATTTCCAAAAACATCTTTGGTTGTCATAGAAAATGGTGTGTAACTCTTTATTTCATCTTCCACACATTTAAAACTTTTTCGTTCCTACTGAAGCCATATGGAAAAGTTATAAATTTATATGCAGGTAACTTTTTTTCAGTTTGACACCAATTTTTTGTGAATTCAAAATTAATTGATTTTTTCCCCAATTCAACAGGGTGAAAAGTGCCCTTTTTAGAGAAGATTGAAAATACACATTGCTGGCTCAAAACGGAAAATAATTGGTTTGTCCCGGAAAACTAACAAATTTCTAGTACTGCTGTTATTTGAGACACACAAAATCAAAAATACGTTAAAATCTAAAAACCAAATGTAGTTGTGGAATTCACTAAATTTTAATTATTTTTTTAAATAAAGATTTTATAAAAAAATCCAAAATTACACGAAAATTGCTTAAAAATATCGATAAAACCCAAACAAATACCAAAATTCTTAGGAAAAAATCGTAATTTTTATTGGTTTATTACAATTTTCTAATTTAGACAAAGTTTATTCAGAATTGAAAGGATGAAGTATTATTACATACATTTAACACTGATAGTTTTTCAATTCACAAGAACACGCCGATAAATACCACACTAACTAGAGACTGCATGATTCATACTTTGATACTGTCGTACTATCCAACTAAAATAGCTTTTGCATGACGATCAATCAATCTATACTGTTTTCAAATATTCCTTAAATCGGAAGTTAGAAAGAAATGTTCTTCAGCTTCTTATTATAGTATGCCATTTATTAGACAGGACAAATAACCGCTTTAGATTATACATTACAGCATTGAAATCAATACACTGTTGTCAAAGGAAAATAAATGAAAGATATATCTTTTTGTTGAATTGTTAAGTTGTGAGAGTATGGAAATTGCATAATATCTTTCAATACGTTGTGTTTACCTAACTTCCCAAAACGACGATTTTGTTTCTAAATACCCGAATAGAAATCAGGTAGGACCGCTAAAGGTTTGCCTACCTTTCTTCCTGGAGGATACGTATGGACAGATTGAACACAATCATGTTTGAGTCAGTGCGCCCATCGTCCCAAACACTCGGCTCACATCAGTGTATGGTGATGACCCTTTTGGATGACTGATCACATGCAATAAACGTATCCAGCGTATTTTAGCATTATTTTACATTATTATGTGTCTTGCCAATTTCCAATATTAAGCAATGTTAAATATAAATTGATATTGTGGCGTGAATTGAAAGCACACAGATGTACTTTGTGAAGTAATCCAGTGGACAACACAAGTTCTCCACAGAAGATGCAATGTCCTCCAACTTCCTACTTGATAACTCTTCAAAGTTCATACATATGTGCGATCTCGTGTTGATTTCACACATGATTTACCACTACATGTATTATATTGTCACAACGATCTTCGGTTTTCCACTGGAATCACGGCTAAGCTAATTTTCAAGTAATATCCTACATGATTGCGTTATAATTGATTGTCTCGTAAAACCAAACTTGGTGAGCATTAACTAGTGGCATATTATGCAAAGTTTTCAATCTGAAAGCTACAATGTAACTAACATTGCTTGACATAGTTGACCCCACTAATAACCACAATATACAATAATTGTGTAGTCCTAGGAATGTGTGTTGCTATAGAAAGTCACCTTTGCCACTGTCAATGTAGACCCTAGGTTTTCCTTCTTGTGTAGTACTTGGTGTCAGGTGCTGCGATCTGTTTGTCGGTGGTTGCAGCCCTCACGGTACCAGTGTGTTAATTCCCGTAAATCAATTGCAAGGAAACTCTGGTTCTAGAACTTCTTCTTTGTTACCCTTCTGGTCTCACTGGCTAGCGATGTGAATAGTGACACGGATTAGGAAGGCGGATTCCTAGGACAAAGATTCCTTGCAGTCGACTCTATAGCTACTAGATCGTGTTGTCTGTACAGTGGTGCTATATAGCCCACGTTGTTTGTGTGTGTTCAGCTAGCTGCTAGTATGGTGTTGTCTGTGTCAGTGGCCTTATACACCCCACCTAGTATGTGTGTGTATTGCATGCTACGTCTCTCCCAGTGGATGGAATAATGTGTCAGGTAGCGGCACCTGCGCACACTACTTGCATGTTTATGTGTTCTCTTCTCTTGTAGATACTGCTAGAGTATGTAAGCCTCTACGGTATTGTAGTGTTGTGTTGCTAGCCGTGCGTGTTGATCAAACATCTCAGAGGGCTCGTTTGCATCTAATTATTTCAGTGCAAACACATGAGCAAGATCGATATGTAACTAACGTTATTTCAAAGGAGTCGGCTCCGAAAGCACTTATTTTAAATTCATACGCACAAGTGGACGGACGTTTAGCTCGTCTGGAATACAACATAGAGCACAATGTCCATCATTTCACGTGCTTTAACGTAAGTGTGGATCCTTCGTGAGGCTGTGTTCCATGTGTTCAGGAGTTGGGTCACAAATTGAGTCGAAGCTTCGACATGAAGGAGAATCAGGAACTTCTCGAATCGGACGCGTCGTTAATGCGGCGCCACCAGTCGATGCAAAGACTCTCGCGAGGGGACGTGGCTGACTCGAATTTGGACGAGGAGCTCGTAAGTACCGCTCGACTCGGCTCAACGGTAGACGGCAGCCATTTTCTACTACGGGCGGCCATCTTGTCGAGTGTCAACGGTGCGGTGACGTCACGACGATCATCTTTGCGAGTGCTAGTGGTCGATCATTGCTTGCGTTTCATGAGAATATGTCTAAGGGAATGTGTGCATGCCGAAATGTCTGCCGTCCACCGTCGCTTTGAGCTTGTTATATTTTATGTTGGTATGTGTCGTTATTTTTTTATTTTTTTATTTTTATTTTTATTATTATTATTATTATTATTATTATTATTATTATTATTATTATTATTATTATTATTTTTATTATTATTATTATTATTATTACCACTATCGGTTCTATGGTTTTTGCTTGAACTGTTGCTTTGACAACAAGCCAGTTTTCTGTGAAAATATAAATACTCTATTTTGTTAATTTGACCCTTATTTCTTCACTGAACTAACCAATGTAAAGAAGTTCGTTTAACTTTATATTTGAGTTGAATCTGACATTTACGTAAATATAACAGTTTTACCCAATTTGTTATAGAAGTTACTTTACAATAAAGTTGCATTTGAAAAATGTAATAGAAAAGGGGTATTGAAGTTATAACCTGACAAAACTAAATTAAAATATAGTTGAGAGGATGCAAGAACCCCTTGTTTAGTTATGAATTTTTAGCACAATTATTTATAATGGTTAAAAAAGATTTCAGAAGGAATAACAAAAATACATATTTGTTTTAACATTTATTTAACGCGCATATTATCTAATATAATATGCCCTGCATTAGGTTGACTTTAGGCTATTTTCCTACATCCACCTGATGAACCTGTAGAATTAAGCACCTGAAAACTGGATGCTTCATTTCTGTTAAAAATGCGCCAATGACAACATTGTCTGAGCTCGGGTGCGTTTTTGCTTGGCTTAGCGTTGCCTGGCATAAATGTAGACATTCCAAATCAATACTTTTTAGTTACTAATAGAATTGATGACTCTTGTATCCTCGACCTTCCCAGAGTGTGTGGCGTACTGCGTATCATGGGCATTACTACCATCGAGCTTCAATAATTACTACATACTTGTTCAATGTGACTGTTTCCCTTATCCGTTTGGACGGAGCGCACATGCGTAATTGATTCTGCAAATCGTCTCTTGAGAATTACTATAACTACTTCACGTTGCTAATAGCCTTAGGGCAACATAGGTCTAAGTCAATAACGTAAGAAGCCACAGGATCACCCACTGCCTTCTAGATGACCAAGATAACTATTACAAGTAATTGCACAAGTACCCAAACAGACAACTTGACTCTGCTGTCAATCGGAAACACGAATTGTTGTTTGTGAATTGATCATCATCTACATCATCATAAAAATATATATTATTTGAGCTAGTTTTATTTGTAATATTTTTATTTGTAATCTTGTTGAGTTCTTAAAAACAGTTATCAAATATTGATTTATCATGTCAAATGCTATTTATTAGTGGAACAACCCTAGACCCTCAAATTTGTTGATTGACTTACATGTTTCGGTGATAGTGAGGTGTGCCCGACGAAACCTAAGTTGCACGGTTCGTAATTTGCCGCCGAACGAACTTTGTTTCATTAAATAGATAATAATATTTTCCTGGCAAATATAGTCTTTACATTTGGTGACGAATACGAATAACTATTAATAAACAACACATTGTCAAAGTTACAAATTTAATGTCAACAACACATAGTGCGCATATTCCGCGAATTCCACTTGATAACAATCAAAAACGCTTTTCAAATACTTCTGCTTTTATATAATCTCATCACGCTATAATGTATTCACTTATTCTAAATAAAGGTAACTTTTCCTACGTGTATATTTAAATGGACACAAAATTGTCATTGCATGTATAGTAGGGTTGTAGCGACCAGTATAACAATCTATAACTTTATAATCTACCATTATCATGCAGACATGTAGAGAAAAAAAAGAAACACAATTTAAATGGAAATCAAGCGTTTACAAAAATTAATTTATAAACGCATGATTCTGTCCTGTTCTCGCTAGAAGCGTAACACCTTCGGAAGAAAAACCAGCCGTACAATTCAATGTATCGTAGTATGTCAATGTGGCTTATCTTGTCGGCACACGTTGATAAATAAATAGATTTAACATTTTAGATACATATTTATATAATTTGGTGTTAATCTCTGTACAAGTTGCCTGTAATCGTAAGATGATTGGGTTTTCTTGATAATTAATGCGTACTTTACTATAAAATCTATTTCATTTGAATATATTACTATATTGTGAATTCAATTTATCGAAATAACAACACACAGAAAGACACAAAACACAGAAAGAGCGTCACGCGCATACGTTGTACTAATTGCACAACGTGTTACATATTATTACTATTTTCATTTATTTGCGGATGCTAAACAAGTCGATATCTCAATATAAGCATATCTTGTAAATTAAAATGATAAAATATGATTTTAACTTATCAATTGAAGGAAAAAGGTGTAGTCAAAACGTTTTGGATTGTGGTCGTCGGAAAGACTGTAAATATTGGTTTTGTATTCGGTTTATTGTATTATTTTATTAAGTTATTTTAAAGCTCACCAATTCGTTATAGATCTCTATACCATAAGGGCACAGGACATAGTGTATTCACAGATTTACACATAATATCACATTTATACATCGTCATACACATCAGATCATTGGGTTTATCGAAGCGAGTATGGTGTGTTTAAGTTGTTCTCAAGTGAAGTATTATATTTTAATTTATATATGCACAGGATCACAAATCAGCTCCCGCTTATGTGCGTCACTTTACCTTATTTCAAAATAGAATCTGATTAAAATGACACCGTGGATTAGTCCAACATAGTCCTTAATGAACTCCATGATCTCCACTCTATGATCGCACTACCTAGGAATTAGAACACAAGGAATTCTGCAAAACTCCATCATGGACCATCACTATCAAGGATTTACTGTGCTTTACAACAAGTTGTTAAATAACATTGTCTAATTGTCAAATACCAGGTCTTCTGTATAAACTGTATATAGAATTATGTTTAGAACTAATTAATTAGTGTTATTTCATCATTTGTTTTTCGTGTCCTATTGTTATAATACATTTTACCCAATATTTTTGCCAATTAAGTTATACTGTGCAGATATAATAGACACATAAATAATGAGGTCCTACGTAATTTTGAATTTTACTGGCTCAATTCAATCTTTTTTTAATACAAACAAGATTCAATAAAAAGTAGATTTTTTTAGGTAGACTCTTTTAGTTTGCGAATTACTAGTTTCGAAAACTTGTTTTAAATTATTCCTAATCGAAAGGATTTTTAAGCAGCGGATTATTATAGTAGTGCTAAAACATCATTATTCAATCTAGGAACTCCAAATATATCTACCTTGCTCATTTGCGATGCTATCGATATCCATTGTATTCATATGTCAATATTTGATAAAAAGTCATATAGATTTTATCTTAATTAAGCTTATTGCACTACCTACACGTCGACGAGCGCCGGGCGCTTAGCACAGAAGCTAGATGAACCATTTACCACCTCTCCAGAAAGCGTCACAATAAGAACAGCCACTTCCGGCATCGAGCACTTGCCGGCGCGTAGGTAGTGAAACAAGCTTCACTGCGAATGAGCGAATGAATGAGTGAATATATGTCAACCCCAACCAAATGACATAATATACATCACAACCAAAAATACCAAGGCACTTGAACATAAAAGCAGTATTTTGCTTATAGGCAACTGTAGTTGCAAGTATTATTTAGTTCTGAATATATTGCACGGAATTTATACTTAGGTAGTCACAACACTTGTAAGAAATCTAGGTTCATAAATTTAAGTCATTACTATCGGTTTAATTTCAATATTTTCATTCTGTTGCCCTGGTTCATTGTTGTAAATAACAGTATTTCATAATTAGATACGTATTCAAAATCATGTGTGCATCGTTTTCATGTAACGCATCGAAATCAACTTGTAAAGTAGAAGTGATGAATGAAGTCATCACTTCATGAAACTGAAGAATAGACTTTAATCACACCCACCCACTTCTTATGCATTACTATTTTATTGGTCAGATGTATAGAACTTATAGGAATGCATGCAATCTATGCAGTAGAATAACTTTTCAAGCTTCCCAACAGCGCTGGCTATGGGAAATAATGGAAGACATAGTGTTACCTTTGCGAATGCAAACAACCTCGAAAAGTTGCTTTTTAACGTTGCAGGGCGCGCTAGTGGTTCCCGACCAGGAGGGCAACCTACGGATAACTGTAAAGAAGACCAAGCCTATCCTGGGCATCGCGATCGAGGGTGGGGCCAACACGAAACATCCTCTACCGCGCATCATCAACATCCACGTGAGTACAATCAGCACACTTCACCGGTGAAACGGCATGCTTATCATCCTCTACCGCGCATCATCAACATCCACGTGAGTACAATCAGCACACTTCACCGGTGAAACGGCATGCTTATCATCCTCTACCGCGCATCATCAACATCCACGTGAGTACAATCAGCACACTTCACCGGTGAAACGGCATGCTTATCATCCTCTTGCGTATTATTAAATAGCGGTTAAGCAATTCGAAGTAAAGCAGCCATTGGGCGTGGTCAGGGGTAGTGTGGGTTACCGCTATGCCCTGAAACTCACGTATACCGCTGGCTAGAGCAGATGGAGAGTTCGATCTTCGAGAGCTAGTGTAACGGCTTCGTTCTCCTTGACGTCTGCTCGGCAGTCCGGGTTTGTGGAGGAACCTATATGACTGTCAAGGTTACACCATCCTTTCGGATGGGACGTTAAGCCGTTGGTCCCCTTGGTACTTTTCGAAAGGAGTAGGCTATGTGCCGGTACCGGGTTTCCCCTCCTCCTTTCTGTTCATACTGCATCCTCATCTATCACCACTCATCGTCTCGAATAGCCAAAGTGCATTAATATGAGACGTTAAGCAACATCCAATCAATCAATTAAATAGGGTCCGCAAATGACATAGTACTAGTACATAGTTCTAACACTGGGAAACACAAAACTAAGAATGATAGCGTTACCATCAACATCATCACCACCAAAACGGTCTTTATCAAGGCCACCATTGGTGACAATCTCGATAAACATCGAGGGCATTTCTACTCAAAAAGAAGTTTTATTATCTTACCTGTGCAAAGCACACACATGCGATATTTTGCTAGTACAAGAGACACATAGGGGCCACACGAGCACCAGACCAAAGATCAGTGGCTCGGAGCTGATCATAGAAAGACCACATGACCAGTACGGGAGCGCAATTTTTGCCAGACCAGGAGCTAACATCGTCTCGGCTTCTTTGACGGAGAGAGATGACGTAGAGCTGTTGACCATCCGCACCGCGCAATACTCCGTGACCTCGGTGTACAAACCACCAAATGCAAAGTTCAAATTCGTGGAACCAGACAACTTCAGCTATCAAGGTACCAATTTTGTGGTTGGCGATTTTAACTGCCAAAACACTGCATGCGGGTACCAGGAGACCAACGACAATGGTGAATATCTCGAGTCATGGGCGGAGGCAAACGACTTGCAGCTGATCCACGACCCGAAGCTGCCTTCCTCTTTCAACAGTGGTCGGTGGAAGAGAGGTTATAACCCTGACAACATATTTGTGACCTCAAGAATTGCGGCACAGTGTGAGAAGCAAGTTAGTCAACCAATCCCTCGGACTCAACATAGACCAATCATAGTCACAGTTCGTGCGGTGGTCAAGCCGGAACGAGTCCCTTTCCAGAGGCGGTTCAACTTCAAAAAGACCGATTGGGCAGGATTCAGCACCGACCTAGATGCTGAAATTGCCCTTATCCCTCCCAAAATCGAGAATTACGACATATTCATCGGACTAGTCAAACAAATCTCAAGGAAGAACATCCCAAGAGGCTGCAGAACAGAATACATCCCTGGTTTAAACGGAGATACCAAACCCCTGCTGGACCGCTACAAGGCCTTGTTCGAGGAAGACCCATTTGCAGAAGAGACGATGGAAGCTGGAGAAGTACTCATGTCAGCCATAGCAGAGGACCGGAAGGCAAAGTGGTGTGAACTTGTGGAGAATCTGGACATGAAACAGAACAGCAGAAGGGCCTGGAAACTCCTGAAAAACCTTAGTGGGGATGCGACAAAGCCAAAAAATAACTTCACGGAAGGAACTCCAAACCAGGTAGCTAGCCAACTGCTTATCAACGGCAAGACGTCCGGACGAAAGTTGAAACATCCTATAGTGCGGGACGTGGAACACGAGACAGACCATCTTGGTACAGGGTTTACTATGCCAGAACTTGAAGCTTCCATCAAGGCCCTAAAGCGTAACAAAGCGGCTGGTGTGGACGAGCTCAGGGTTGAGCAAATTCAGAATTTCGGCCCAAAGACTCTACAATGGCTTCTGGAGCTTATGAATGCCTGCGTATCGCAGATGACAATACCGAAGATGTGGAGACAGGCAAGAGTGGTCGCTCTACTGAAGCCAGAGAAAGACCCCAATGACCCCAAAAGCTTCCGCCCTATATCCTTGTTGTGCCACCTTTTTAAGCTCCTAGAACGACTTATCCTGAACCGTATCGCGAGCACCTTGGAAGAAAGGTTTATACCACAACAAGCGGGTTTCAGACCTGGTAAATCTTGCTGCGGACAAATCCTTAACCTTACCCAACACATAGAGGACGGCTTTCAGAGGAAGGAAATCACGGGCGTCGTTTTCATAGACCTTACGGCTGCATTTGACACTGTAAACCATAGGAAACTACTGAGGAAAGTGTATGAGGAGACAAAGGACTTCCGACTTACAACGATGATCGGTACTTTACTACAGAACAGAAGGTTCTATGTTTTGCTGCAGGGAAAGAATAGTCGTTGGAGAGTGCAGAAGAATGGACTGCCCCAGGGAAGCGTGTTGTCGCCAGCACTTTACAACGTCTACACCAACGACCAGCCCACCCCTGACTACATACGGCAGTACATTTTTGCTGACGATTCAGCGTTGGCAGCCCAAGGCTTCAAGGCTCTAGTTTCACGGAGGTCGAGGGAAAACTGTCAAGTGCCCTGGAGGAACTCTCCCAGTACTATGACTCGAACCAGTTGAAGCCAAACCCGAGTAAGACACAGGTGTGTGCTTTTCACCTGAAAAACCGCGAGGCCAGGAGAGAACTGGATATAGTATGGAGAGGTAAAAAACTCCAACACTGCCTGACACCTAAATATCTGGGTATCACACTGGATCGCACGCTAACTTTCAAGCAACACTGTACAAACACGAAGGGAAAGGTCAGCGCCCGAAACAACATTCTACAAAAGCTGACAAGCAAAACCTGGGGAGCACAACCATCCACGCTCAGGACATCAGCGCTCGCACTGTGCGTGTCGGACGCCGAGTATGCCGCTCCAGTGTGGAGCGCTTCTGTGCATGCGAAGCGAGTCGACGTCGCAATTAATGAAACTACGCGGATTGTGACGGGCTGTCTAAAACCAACCCCGGTACATAAGTTGTACCCGCTTATCAGGATAGCACCCCCTCATATCCACCGGATATCCGCAGCAGACGTGGAAAGGACGAAGCAGGAGACAGACCCTTGCCACCCCATGTATGGACACCAACAGGCGGCAAAACGACTTCGTTCCAGAAAGAGCTTTTTGACCAGAACTCACGTTCTTAGAAGTTCACCAGAGGCAAATCGTGTCGCCCACTGGAACAGCGAACTGCCTGCACCGAACATTGCACCAAGGGAAGAGATCGCTCCAGGTGGTAACTGTCCCTTCGCGGTTTGGCGGACATTAAACCGATTAAGAACTGGAGTGCCGAGATGCGGGACCAACATGCATAAGTGGGGCCTTTTACCAGCTGACCAAGAGCCCATGTGTGAGTGCGGACAGGTACAGGATCCGAGTCACCTCCTGATTTGCCCCCGCCTCGACGAACCATGTACCCTGCGCGATATCTTGGAAGCAAATGCGAAAGGAATGGCTGTTGCAAATTTTTGGATATATAGTGTTTAACCGGACACGGAAAGTAAGTAAGTAAGTACCAGAAGAGTATAAAGTTGGGCTATTCATAAATTTCAATGCTTTTGAGTGTGTAAGGCTTGGTTGTCATTTCTTAAGTTTTCTGCAAGTGTGAAATTCAATCCAAGATAAAAATGATGTATCGCTTCTGCCATTGTGAGCTATATCATGAGCCAGCTGGGAGGATAATTCCGTTTTTAGTAGGTTAGTCGCATTCTTATCATAAGCAAAAGAACTGGAAAAAACATCTAGTTAAACAATCGTTTAACAAGTATCTGTTCTGATTACAGGAAAACGGAGCGGCATTCGATGCCGGCGGTCTGGAGGTCGGCCAGCTGATTCTCGAGGTAGACGGGCAGAAAGTGGACGGTAAGTGGACTGTCAAGGTTTTTTGGAGCAAACGTAGACTTCAGGGAAAGATGCATGCATGGGATTTCCTCCTCTTTTCATATCATCCTCTGCACACTATCAAATTGAGCAAAAGGTATTGTACTAGATGATATGACATTTTCAAAAGCTAGAAAATCTAAAATTACATGAGTCAATCTTGTTTTGAAACAAGTACCAGTTTGTCATTCATTTGGAAATCTCATCAAAATAAAAGTCCACTGACTGTTAGAAAGTATAAACCGTTTCTCAATTTAATAAATCTTTATTTAATTTATTATGTGCCCCGGGTGTCCCGATTGTCAGTCGGGTGCTGTACCGGTGTACCCCTACCGAGACGGGTAACTTAATAACTTCTGTATTGTTGGTTCATTAGATCTGGATAGATTGGAATAGTACTTCAACGATACTGCTGCCTTTGAACTGACTAACAAAGCATTATTTATAATGTAATTATGTAATTCCTTTGTACGCGTGAATGGTAGATGACCCGTGTATCTGCGGGGCAAACTATACCCGAGGTAGTGACATGCAAGGTAAAACCTTCGTCTTATACTGCAGGAATGCACCACCAGGACGTGGCACGCCTTATCGCAGAGTCCTTCGCGAGACGCGAGCGACACGACATCGAGTTCTACGTGGTCGAAGCAAAGAAGTCGAATCTCGAGCCCAAGCCAACAGCGCTGATCTTCCTGGAAGCCTAGCGGCAGTAGTCTCCTTTCCTCTATCGTGACTCCCTTGGTGCAGTTGCACAACGCTTCAAATGCTGTGCAGTCTGGATTGCGCAGATTGCACACTATCTTACCTACTGAGCTCGCTCTTTTTTATCACTTTTCGTTTCATGACCACATTGTCACTTTTTAAGTCCGCGTCTATGGAAAGTCAGTAACCGCGTCTCATTTAATAACGTACATTCTAAAACATCTCGAGTTTTTATCAGTCTATTTGATTGTCACAGATCAAATAAAATTTTGTTTAAATTTGTCTTGAATATTAAATGTACTCCTTTCAAACAATGTGTTTTTAATATGCTATTTAGATATAAATCAAATAAATAGTAAAATTCTATACGGTTTTGTAAGGATAAGGCTATTCCACCGCGTTTTTCTATTTTCCAAAATATGCTACTATGTTAAAATATAGTGAATGGCTTTGAAACATGGCTATTTTAGAAAATCAAAAATATTTTTTCCAAATTTTTCTGATCCGGTACACGGCCAATATAGCCACCTCAAAATAATTTCAAACTTCAATTCGCCAGGGCACACCATTCAACGTACGGTGTTGTGCTTTTGTGACATTAATTTTTAACTGTTTTTCTATGGACTGACTGAGAGAAAACAGATTTATTTTAACAATTGTCTTTCCAGCGAATTTTTTCGTTTAGCGGTATTTTTACCGATTTGTACCGCCAAACGAAAAAATTCGCAGGAAAGACAATTGTTAAAATAACTCTGTTTTCTCTCAGTCAGTCCAAAGAAAAACAGTTGAAAATTAATGTCACAAAAGCACAACACCCTACGTTGAATGGTGTGCCCTGGCGAATTGAAGTTTGAAATTATTTTGAGGTGGCTATATTGGCCGTGTACCGGATCAGAAAAATTTGGAAAAAATATTTTTGATTTTCTAAAATAGCCATGTTTCAAAGCCATTCACTATATTTTGACTTAGTAGCATATTTTGGAAAATAGAAAAACGCGGTGGAATAGCCTTAATGTAAGATTCGGTTGCAAGAAGAGTGGACACTCTTCTTGCTTGCAGTTCTAATAAAACAGCAACGTGTACAAAATATTGCATCTAAAATTGTATATAACAAAATACGCTCTACTGTCGTAAAATATTACTTTGTATAGGGAATTCCTATCTGATCTATTGAAGTTGTTGTTATTGATGTGTTTTCTAACACGTTGGTGGTAACGTGCGTGCTTACGGACTTTCTGTGGTTGCCGGGTCTTCGGGTTGTCTTCCGTAGCAAGTCCCAGTTCCAGGTGCAGGTCTAAGCCATGAGTGTGTGTTGACGGGAGTTGCTTCGAGGCGAGGGTTAAATCTTTCTCCTAGCACCAACACTGGGACTGTATGTTGGTTTATGAGGTGTTAGGTCAATACTAGAGCGGACACTGGTGATGAAGCTAAGCATCAAACACCAAGGTTGTAATTTCGTCTATTTGCTAATACACTTTAAAATCTATATGTAGAAACCTCGTGCCGCGAAGAGCCTTGCTAAAGCACGTGATAAAACTTACACGGCACATGTAGTTCGTTCTTCCATAAGTGCTCCTTGCACAGGGAAGGGAAATGTCTCACTGGGCAGTCTTTGAGGGCTGGCGGCAGGTCGTTCCATGGGTTAACAACCCGGGGAAAGAAAAAGCACGTAAATAATAAAAAATATAAGTCTAAATAATTTTGTTTCTGGTTTAAAAATGCAGAACTTCACCACAAATAATATTATGCACTAGAAAGTTTCAATTTGGAAACAATTTATTTCGTTCTTTCAGTTGAAGATGATGTTCACTACAAATAAAACAATGCAATAAAACGTTTTTAAAATGACGCGCCAGTCTTTTTTCAAACTTTTGACTACCTATGAACAGAAAGCTAGTATGCCTAATCTTATAAAGCCAACATACAGTTTGCTACTCCAAACTTTTTCTTATGACTTGATGTACAACTTCAGTTCTGTACAAACCGCCTTAAAATTGTTGCTTATCAGTATAATAAATGCGTGGGTTCAGCTAGGAGAGGTGCCGGCATGAAGAGCGTAGCTTTGTACGTAACGACGGCTGTCTTCTGCGCAGACGAAATATTACGAAGGCAGCAAATCTTTTCGCTTGCACCCATCAACAAGGATGAAAGTTATCTGCGCACTAGGAGCATTAGTGCCCAACTTATCCCAGCCCGCGTGCTTTCGACCAAGCCACCACCAAGTACGCGGAACTTCTGCTTCATGTCTGCATTATGAAGGGTGTGTTCAAAGAGTTTGACAATTAGCTCACGTTTATTGTGAACCAACTCGGCCAGTGTGAACTATAGTCAGAGATGTCGGGTCTCTTGCTACAAGTTGGCGAGACAATATAGTGATACGAACGAGAACCAGTGAGTGCCTAAGTCGCGTGCAACGTTGCCTCAATCCACTACCTCTTAATTTGTTGAATGCATCCAAGGGAGGGAAAGGAGACATAAATTGTCTAAATAAACAAAACTATAAACTACTATATAAAAACTAAACATGTTCTAAGGTTGCCCCATTGTGGTCTTAAATATTGTGTCTGAAAGCAGACCACGTTATCAAGTGTGCCAAACAGATTGTTCGCTAAAGTGACGGACGATGCATGAAGCTCGCCGGGCTCTGCTTTTGAGAGACGCGATACTAGTATTGCTGGTGTCGCTGTTGCTGCTGTGTAGATGTGCCGCCAAGAAGAGCCGCTAGACGCTACCTTCATGGCAGTGTTAAGACGCACTGCATACCTACGTCTTCAAACTGCACACATTACCATTGCATAATAATATTATGATCATCACATCACGCTAAAGAAAAAATAATAATTCGAACTCATTTTTTGCTACGACTAATAAATATTTTCAACTTGAATAACGATAAAGGTGGGTGTGAATTTACTTGTAGTAGACTAGGACACACAAGCTCTGGCCATGGTGAGTAAAGTTTTTGCAATATACAGCTAGATTGACTAGGACTAAAGAGCGAACGTCTGATAGCTGTATTCAGCTGGCCTTATAACCAGACTGGGATGACGTTTTGTTTCATGTCTACGTCGTCAATAATCAATGTATTATATTATCACGAAAAATGCTCACTTAACAAAATGTTCACTTTTGAGATTTGAATTGTCCCGTTCTTCAATGGAGACACTGGTGTAATGTATAACTAACTTTCGTGTTGAACAATATTATTCACGCGGTCTACATCAACCTTTACCACCGTACTACATAAAAGCAAACCTAGTGCGATGCTTAATAACACCGTGCAATGCTTGACGTCATACATAAATGTATCAGCCTTATTATTCCTCATGATGCTTGCAGTTTGCTCTTGTAACGTGCAGGCGCTTGAGTGTTCGAGTATACTACAAGTAATAACAACGCACGCATATAACTATTAGTGAGATTTACGTGCTGGAATTTAATTTTAACAAAATACCAAAATATTGTAAACGTGTGTATTGTTATATGACTGAGATAACAAATTTTT
The DNA here is from genome assembly GCA_024449915.1 of Sweltsa coloradensis. NCBI lineage: Eukaryota > Metazoa > Arthropoda > Insecta > Plecoptera > Chloroperlidae > Sweltsa > Sweltsa coloradensis. The sequence continues at coordinate 134,964 of JAMZAV010001431.1, forward strand.
ATTTTGTATGTAAATAATTTTCCATTAATTTATTAGTGCATTGGACAAAATTTTGTAACATTCAGTTTCAGGTGTCCAGCTACAAATGTTAAGACTAAGTATGCAGTTTGGACATAATTTCCTAGTAGATAAACATGACATTGACCTAAAAATGCAATTGTTAGACGAAATGCGACCATGCTTTTGTATGTGGATATAGTGGTTGTTTTAGAGCCATGTGGTGACATATTCTTCTTATTGTGATATCAGATGAAATGATGATATGTTACTTAGTAGAAGTGTTATAAGGCTTGTTACGACCTGTAGCAACTAGAAGCAGCAGTGTTAAGTTTGTGGTGCTTAGAAACTTGTTAATGTTATCTAGGGTAAACTATTGTTGGCTCAACGTTTATTTGGCTAGCAGCTAATGGGTCTGCTGCCAGGACCGTGCTGACAAGAGCACTCACTTGCACACTAGCCTTCCAAAGCAGATTCTTAGGCGACTACAAAACACTCGAAGGCCTAATGCGTTCTTACATCTTATTCGCCAATAATAGCAACTAAAAGTTAAAAGGGACAATATTGTAGGTTGAAAAAGAAACATATTTTCTTTGTATTCCAAATTAAAATCATCTAGTTTAATTCGAGATTTTAAGTAAACAGGAGATTGTTTAATTCCTTTTCAAATGAATGGGTGATGCCAGATATTCAAGTGATTATTGCGTATACACAATATTAAGAATTGACTACTATCTATTTTCACATCAGCAGTCCACTTTATCAGAGTCCACTCAACTTTATTGTTCGTAAAATATTTAAGCGTACCTGAAACACTTTCAAAGTAAGACATGTTTCCTCTCTCTATATAAGCGATTTGGAGTTATTTATAACATCCATAGCTCAGATGAAGAAGTCATCTCTTTGAACCCACGTCACTCCAAAGTCTAGCTAGCTAGACTGTGCAAAGTGAGTGCTTTAGTTGATCAGGTTTTTAATTTCAATAGGTCTCTAAAATGGGCACTGGTAGTGCTAGTGATGCTCTCTTAAAGATGTAGAGATAATATGAAATTATTAATATTGCCAACTCCAACCAATGAACAGAGGAACTCCTCTCGATTCGATCACTTGCACGTCATTAAACCCTCCCACTTTGATCTATGTACCAAAACCGTCATGGGACATTGACTCACGACTGACAAAAGAGCTCGGATTAACACAGTGCTTCGCCAATTGCCATTCTATAGGGCGACGCGGCTCGAGGCTGTACGGAGTCTATAGCTTGGTTGCTCGAAGCGATCCCATTATGCATCTGTAACAGGAAATACGTCTAGATATTAATGTCGATAGTAGAGAAAAATAAATCACATTTTATGAATTACTGGTCCCCTCCAAGATACCAATAATTTGGAACAGCTGTAAAAAGCAAACGAACCTAAGTGCTGACTCTTGCTTAGGTAAAACCTTAGTGATTTCACTTTGATGGGAATTCGAACTTAAAGGTTCTGAGACTGTTCTGACTGGTTCTGAAATCAGCTGAACATTCCCCCAAAAGGAAAGTTCTTCGAGGCGATGACTATGCATGTTATTTTTCTAGACGAATAAACAATGCCGCTAAGCCAAACCAAAGCAACATCTGACATTAGGGAAGTACTGTGTATAGCAAGCAGTCTGGCTAGTAAAGGTAACGAAAAGCCAGCTTTAGGTATAATTTTGCTTTCAAAATACAAATCAAGTTATAAGTCGTCTAGGTCTGTTGTAAATTATTTTCAGTACAACGAATGTACAGCTTCATGCCAGGTAGTTGTAATTCATGAGTCCCGTAATGATGCCTTTTCCAAAGGCGTTTCCAATGGTAATGACATCGAAATCTCGTTGTGATACAATGTAGTCGATTTATGATGTTGATTTTCTATAAACTATCTTCTTCGACTTTGAGCTCTGCTACAGCGATGCCTCGTCAGTGAAAGAGCAGTAGGATCCGGGGATGTACGGACTGACGGACAAGATGACAAACAGTGTGTTCGGGAAGTCGTACTCATTGATGGCTGTAGCTGATCTGCAAGGCGATACTCTAAGAGCTACGTTAAATTCAAATCAAACGCGCCGTATGTTATATGGTGGCGTTATTTATCACATTTAACGTGGACCTTACGGACTCACCCTGCAGGAGTCCGTGGTTCAGTGGGCTTGTCGTTCTGGCAGCAATGTTCAGTTACTATTCTAAGTCCGTGGTTCAGTGGGCTTGTCGTTCTGGCAGCAATGTTCAGTTACTATTCTAAGTCCATGCTGCTTGGATGGCTTGTGGATGTAACACGCGCCATATTTTAACGACTTTTGTCAAATTTTATTGGGTAACTTATTTCAATCGGATTTATATTGAAATATGACTTGTAAGTAAGGCTGCGCGAGTAGGCCTACTTCTCTGAAAAACTTCTATAATTCATTTCTTACCATATCTCAACACGAGGTCCACTGACTTTTTTGAAAGATTTTGCTAAAGATGGTTCAGACTTAAAAAGTAATTCAAACAAGACTTTCCGCACACACTGGCACTGAGACTGAACGTGTTCTTATATATCTCTCTCTTCAGGCTTGAACATTAGAAAGAGCCACTAGCACAAGAACAGGTTCACCCACCGCCTAGAAAACAGTAAGTTAGCGCATTACACGGCGTTTTATAAATCACGTTTTATCATCTTGTTGCAAAATATTATTGAATGAGAAAAATGTATTATTGTACGAATGAATCGTTATGAAATGTTCCAAAAATATTTTATGCTAAGTTATGAAAGAAAATAAGAGAGCACCTTATTCTTTGTTCTAAAATGTGCATTGTTGATACAAATTAAATAACATCTCCTAATGGGGATTTTTGTAAAGAAATATCTATTATGAAAGGAATTTGGATAAGGCATAATGGTGTGATGACAAATTTGGCAAATCTTAACATTTACACAACATATCTCAAATTGCCTTACATAAACAATGTCTACGCCTGTAACTGTACAGAATGAATCGCTTCATTTCTCTGCTCCTTCACCCAAAGAACTCCTTATTTTTATTACGTGAAATCCAGACCCGAGTTGGGGAAATTACAAACACAAGGAGGTTGGATTTGGTCACTGTTTATTTCAGATTGTTGCCCAGATGCCTATTTTTAAATTTGTCAATTTATATTCTCGCAGTTATCTGTAAGAAACTTGTAAGTATTTTTGGTCTCAGATTGACAGATTCACACAAACTGAAATAAAACAACCTTCCATACATCATATCCAGAGAAGCGATTGACAGCGATAATATTCCACTCCCTCTTATCCCGCATGCATGTAAGCTGACGAAGAGAACAAGAACAACCAAGGTAATGTAACTGTTGCTCGTTTTCGGCAGATTCTATCAATTTTTTAAAAGTATTATGTATTGATTTTTGTAATCAACAATTCCTAAAACATCCTTAAATACACGGAATCTGGAAAATGACGACTTTTAAGCCGTCCCAGCAACGAAGCATACTTCTTTATGTATAAAGTTGTTCCAAATTAATAGTCTAGATGATGATGGCGTCGCCCACCATCCCTAACTAGGGCCAACCCCGAAGCAAGTAAGCAGATGCTAACGTCGCCGACAAGTGGATTACAGCCAATCAGCGGTCCCCAATTTAAAATACTGGTCGCTCATTGGCCTGCCGAGGGCGCGTACATCGGCATACTTGCTGTGGAACAACTTTTTATACTATCAAATATTCCATCGCTCTGGAGTCTGGTTAGTCTGCTGCGCTTTTCTCTCGTCGTTGGCAGTGTTGGTCCGGAGCGACTTTACACAGCCCCCCACTGAAAAACGATCGCCACGTGTAGGGCTTAAGTCGTGACTGAATGTTGAGGATATTAAAAAAATTATGAATGAATTCACTCTCGGAAGATGGCTAAACAGTGGAAAGTTGGTTGAATGAAAGAGGGGCATATTATAAAATATGTCCTCAAAATAAGTTTATAATACAAACTAGCCATTATTTTAACATTCCTTAAAAATATTGATAGAGTGAGCAAATTACAAATTTGTGCAGTTATTTTTCATATTGTCGCTTTGTCGTAGAACACCGTTCTCTACAACGTCCCTCCGCACACTAAGGGTTAAAACTGTCCCAGGTTCTAGTATGCAATTCCATACAATTTGTGTGGGGCCCAACCACAAATGTATGTTTTTTGTCGAGGACCATCTAAACCAGTTGTTGACGGATGAGCATATTATGACGTCTTACTTTTTGCAATGCAGTTGAAACAGAGCGCGAGAATTTTGTTTGCGGGACACAAATTAATTGTAAATATTTAGTACAATTCAAAAATTTAAAAAGTCACCGTGGTCTAGCTGGCTAAGGCACCTACCTGGAATGTAGGAGACCCGGGTACGAAACCCGGTCGGCATGGACTTTTTAAATTATTGAATAGGGAAGTCTCACCAGTTTTAGATATTAGCGCTGGTGTACAGAATCAGTCGATATTCACTTAATAACACCATCGCCGTAGTTTATAACACTCTAAAGTAAAAACTGTATATTCCACAGAGGTACAAAGTTTTACGTTTACTTTTTCCCGCGCTTTTATCGTGAAAAGACGTGTGACATCATAACCCTAAAGACATTGTTGGTAATGAATGAAATTGACCACGGTCTTCTAGATCACGGATCTAAATTCACCTCTCGGCCGTTCACCAGCTTCATTGTTGACATTTTCTTTATAAATGTTTTCGTAAAACCATTAAACGTTAAAAATGTATACACAAATGTGCAAATGTTATATCTTGTTATACAAATTATTTTTTATTAGTATTTCTTAATCATACTACAAACAAGTTTTATTCTAAGAGTGCTTCTAGAAGTAAGATAATCATCAAAAATGCTGTTTATATTCAATGACCACACGGTGATTGGTTGTAGGGTTATGACGTATTGCCCTGTTTTTCCCGTGCTGAAAATATTTTTGAAATAACGAAAATGTTATATTTATGTAATCAGAAACTGGCCCTGAATATAGTAGAATAATAAAAAATATTTGTGATCTTCCCTATTGTATTAAATATTATCAATTCCATCCACGGGAGTGTTTCCCAACCAACCAACCAAATCGAGAATAAACAGACATCCGGTACAAGTATTGTCTTAAACTCACAATAAATAATGAATTGAAAATAGGCTGAGAATGTCAATTACAATTAAACAACAATATTTTTTGTTTCTGAACAAATCGTTTTTGCATGTAAACCAAGGTGTATCGAATCTTACACGCTCAAGGTTACCTAAAATTTCGCACTGTAATGACTCGCCATAACCTTAATTATATATGTATCTTACTAAGAAAACGCTAAAGTCCCGCCGCGTTGATGGATGAGCTTTTTTTAAGTTTTTAGTTTGCGTGGGATATCTTTACTTTTGCAAGTGCTTTGTTTTGTTGCCTACGCATTGTAGGTGATTGTTGTCAAGTTTGAAACTTGTCAATTTGTTATTATTTACCGTAAAAAACTTATATTAAAAGCTTTATTGGATGAGTGAAGCGAAGACTTCAATTTGACTATATGTTTTTTTGGTTGTTTTTTTACTTACGTTACCCCAGGAAAAATAGCTCGGGAGTTTTGTTTTTGTTAGTATTTTTGTCTGTTTGTTCGCTCTCTACCAGGCAAACGGCGTATGCGATCTTAATGAAAATTGGAGGGGACCTTCGAAATCTCTAAACTTAGAGCTGTATTGTTTTTGGGTACAATCGAAGAAATATTTCTTATAAATATCGTTCTTTTACGATTTTTTTCGATTTTAAGTGCGATATTTACGCGATATTTGGCAAACGGCTACTCCGATATTGATGAAACTTTATAGGAACGTTTAAAATCGCCAAAATCAAATATGTTATGATTTTAGAGACATTTGAAAAGATATTTCTTATACAAATCGTACTTTTACGATTTTTTCTCCGGTTTTTAATACGATATTTTCGTGATATTTGGGGCGATTTTAACCAAACGGGTGGGGCTATAACGTTCATATTTTACATTGACATAAAGATTACGGTGATGCAGTGCCTCTTGAAAGAAAAAGTTGAAAAAGTTATTCAAAATTCATAGAAATAAAGGTTTTAATATAAGCTTTTTACAGGTGTACAATGAACAAGACATCAAGTAACTATAGAAAAAGTAAAGAGATTTCACATAAAAACGTAATCATTGGACTGAAATATTTTAAAAAAAGCTCATCCATCAACGCAACTGGAAAAAACGTTCGCGTAGCGGCCTAGTTTCTATGGATTCTGGCTAACTTTTTCAACTTTTTCTTTCAAAAGGTACTTCAATCATCACCATAACCTAAATGTCCATGTATAATATGAACGTTGAAGTCCCACCTGTTTGGTCAGTATTGGCCCAAATGGCACGAAAATATCGCACAAAAAATCAAAAGACTTATATTAAAAGCTTAATTTCTATGGATTCTGGCTAACTTTTTCAACTTTTTCTTTTAAAAGGTACTACATCACCATAACCTTAATGTCCATGTATAATATGAACGTTGTAGCCCCACCCGTTTTGTCAGAATTGGCCCAAATGGCACGAAAAATCACACACAAAATCGAAAAAAATCGTAAAAGTATGATATTCATGAGAAATATTTCTTCGATTGTACCCAAAAACAATACAGCTCTAAGTTCAGAGATTTCGAAGGTCCCCTCCAATTTTCATCAAGATCGGATATGCCGTTTGCCCGGTAGAGAGCGAACAAACAGACAAAAATACAAAAACAAAAAAAACAAAAACAAAAACAAAAAAACACCCGAGCTTAATTTTTTTGGGGGTCAGTGAAATTGAAGTCTTCGCTTCGCTCATCCAATTAAATTGATGTAAGACGAAGACCAAGTGTGGGCGTGTAAGTATGCAGGTGGTGTGGTGCTAGGGGTTTGCCTTGTCGATGGTCCTGTCAGTGACAGATAGGCAGCCAACCATAAATAAAGGGGTTGGTCTTGTCAACTGGCCATTCAGTAACACGTCTTTGGCGATGGACAGATTAGCCGAGTATTTTAATTTGATTTTAGCCCTTAGTTGCCATTTTCGGCTGCATCGGCGTGGTCCTTGGTGACGATCGCCTTGAACTATTATTTTATTGTTATAATTTACATTTTTGTCTTGTTAAAAGAAGAGTCGGCAAAACCGACAGAGTGTAATTTTATACATGTATGTTATGTTAAGTATTTTCTATTGCTAGTTTATTAATAATCTGTAGAATTAGATTGCCCATCTGGCAACATGGCCAAGATAGCATAGAGGGGGTGGAAGTGTAGAAAGAGACAGTGGTGATCGGGTGCACGGAGAAGACGGTTGGGACAAAATTAATAAACCCACCTCAGACCTCTTGAAATCGTGGTGTCGAACCAAACGATCCGCGAGTGTATATTTATATTCTAAAATATATTACATGAAAAAAAATTGTTTTATAAAACTAGGAAAACGCTAAAGTCCCGCCGCGTTGATGGATGAGCTTTTTTTTAAGTTTTTAGTTTGCGTGGGATATCTTTACTTTTGCAAATGCTTTGTTTTTCTGCCGACGCATTGTAGGTGATTGTTGTCAAGTTTCTATTGTTTCTTGTAATTTGTTATTATTTAACGTAAAAATCTTACATTAAAAGCTATATTTCTATGGATTCTGGCTATCTTTTTCAACATTTTCTTTCAAAAGGTACTACATTGTAGCCCCACCCGTTTGGTCAGAATAGGCCCAAATGGCACGAAAATATCGCACAAAAGTCAAAAAAAGTATATTAAAAGCTTTATTTCTCTCGATTCTGGCTAAATTTTTCAACTTTTTCTTTCAGAAAGCAAAACATCACCATTACCTTAATGTCCATGTGAAATATGAACGTTGTAGCCCCACCCGTTTGGTCAGAATTGGCCCAAATGGCACGAAAATATCGCACTAAAAATCGAAAAAAATCGTAAAAGTACGATATTCATGAGAAATATTTCTTCGATTGTACCCAAAAACGTGGCAAGTCTAAGTTCAGAGAAAACGAAGGTCGTGTCAAATTTTCATCAAGATCGCATATGCCGTTTGCCCGGTAGAGAGCGAACAAACAGACGGAAAAACAAACAAACAAACAAACAAAAAAACAAACAAACAAACAAAAAAACAACCGAGCTAAATTTTTTGGGGGGTCGGTGAAATTGAAGTCTTCGCTTCGCTCATCCGACAACGCTTATATTTAAATGTACTAGGAAAACGCTAAAGTCCCGCCGCGTTGATGGATGAGCTTTTTAAAGTTTCTAGTTTGTGTGGGATATCTTTACTTTTGCAAGTGCTTTGTTTTGCTGCCTACGCATTGTAGGTGATTGTTGTCAAGTTTCTATTGTTTCTTGTCAATTGGTATTATTTACCGCAAAAAACTTAAATTAAAAGCTTTATTTCTATGAATTCTGGCTAACTTTTTCAACTTTTTTCTTTCAAAAGGTACTACATCACCATAACCTTAATGTCCATGTATAATATGAACGTTGTAGCCCCACCCGTTTGGTCAGAATTGACTCAAATGGCACTAAAATATCCACAAAATATCAAAAAACTTATATTAAAAGCTTTATTTCTATAGATTCTGGCTATTTTTTTTCATTTTTTTCTTTCAGAAAGCAATACATCACCATTAATTTAATGTCCATGTGAAATATGAACGGTGTAGCCCCACCCGTTTGGTCAGAATCGGCCCAAATGTCACGAAAATATCGCACTAAAAATCGAAAAAAATCTTAAAAGTACGATATTCATGAGAAATATTTCTTCGATTGTACCCAAAAACGTAGCAAGTCTAAGTTCAGAGATTTCGAAGGTCCCCTTCAATTTTCATCAAGATCGGATATGCCGTTTGCCCGGTAGAGAGCGAACAAACAGATAGAAAAAAAAATTAAAAAAAAAAAAACACCCGAGCTAAATTTTTTGGGGGGGTCGGTGAAATTGAAGTCTTCGCTTCGCTCATCCAAATATGGTCTTGTAAAAAATTGCGAACTTGGAAAATATTTTGAAAATTTACCTTCACTTTAGAGCTTTATAAAAAAATTACAAAAATTTTAAAGGAAAAAGTACAAAACATAAGTCCTAATTTCAACATTTATCTTCAAAATAAAAAAAATATCAAAATCGTGTATGTAGTTACCGCTAAACTACTGATATTCGAATGCATGTTTTGCAGCTATTTTAGGCCTTTTCAGCCCCAGCAAGTGGCGCACTCTGGCGATACGACCTTTTGAGTGACAGAATGGTTATTTATGTTCGAAATAACAATTTCATTGGCCACAGCCACAGAGTAAAACTGTTCACCTAATGCAGAACACCACTCAATGCATAATACAATGTTTACTGTTTTGCTATATGAACACGGCAACAGTAAGACATTGTGTTCTTAGTGTAAGCTGTTATGCTTGAATCAACCATACTAGGCCGCTTCGCGAACGCTTTTTCCAGTCGCGTTGATGGATGAGCTTTTTTTGGAATATTTCTGTCCAATGATTACGTTTTTATGTGGAATCTCCTTACTTTTTCTATCGTTACTTGATATTACTTGTTCATTATACACCTGTAAAAGGCTTATATTATAACCTTTATTTCTACGAATTTTGACCGACTTTTTCAACTTTTTTTTTCAAGAGGCACTTCATCACCATAATCTTTATGTCAATGTAAAATATGAACGTTGTAGCCCTACCCGTTTGGTCAAAATCGGCAAAAATATCACGAAAATGTCGTATTAAAAACTGGAGAAAATATCGTAAAAGTACGATTTCTATAAGAAATATTTTTTCAAATATCTCTAAAATCATAACATATATGATTTTAGTGATTTTAAACGTTCCTATAAAGTTTCATCAATATCGGAGTAGCCGTTTGCCAAATATCACGAAAATATCGCACAAAAATCGAAAAAAATCGTAAAAGAACGATATTTATGAGAAATATTTCTTCGATTGTACCCAAAAACAATACAGCTCCAAGTTCAGAGATTTCGAAGGTCCCCTCCAATTTTCATCAAGATCGCATATGCCGTTTTCCCGGTAGAGAGCGAACAAACAGACAAAAAAAACTAACAAAAACAAAACACCCGAGCTATTTTTCTTGGGGTAACGTAAGTAAAAAACAAACAAAAAAAACACAAAGTCAAATTGAAGTCTTCGCTTCGCTCATCCAATTATTTTTCACGCTGAGCTTAATAAGAAACGTACACAGCATAATCATAATCGTGCATACGATACTAGGAAAACGCTTAAGTCCCGCCGCGTTGTTGGATGAGCGTAATTGGTGCATTGAGCTGCCATGTGTTATGCTGATTTTCTGTTGTTCTGTGAAAAAATCATTACTAAGTTGAAGATTTTTTTAAAATTAAATTAAATTAAACTAGGAAAACGCTAAAGTCCCGCCGCGTTGATGGATGAGCTTTTGTTTAAGTTTTTAGTTTGCGTGGGATATCTTTACTTTTGCAAGTGCTTTGCTTTGCTGCCTATGCATTGTAGGTGATTGTTGTCAAGTTAGTTGTCAATTGTTTTTATTAACATACAAAATTAATATAAAAAGCTATATTTCTATGGATTCTGAGTAACTTTTTCAACTTTTTCCTTCAAAAGGTACTACATCACCAAAACCTTAATGTCCATGTATAATATGAACGTTGTAGCCCCACCCGTTTGGTCAAAATTGGCCCAAATGGCACGAAAATATCGCACTAAAAATCGAAAAAAATCGTAAAAGTATGATATTCATGAGAAATATTTCTTCGATTGTACTTAAAAACAATACACCTTCAAGTTCAGAGAAAACGAAGGTCCAATCAAATTTTCCTCAAGATCGCATATGCCGTTTGCCCGGTAGAGAGCGAACAAACAGACAAAAAAAAACAAACAAAAAACAAACAAAAAAACATTGGAGCTAAATTTTTTGGGAGTCAGTGAAATTGAAGTCTTCTCTTCGCTCGCTGCGCTCGCTACGCTCATCCAATAAAAAATTAACTTAAATTTTAAATTTTTTTAATTAATCGTAATTTTAAAAAAAGAAAAAATCGTAATATTGAAATTTTCTTAAGAAATAATTATTCGATTGCGCACAAATTTTACACGAATATATTAATTCAAAAAATTAAGGTTCTGTGAAAAAATCATCGCAATAGGATAAATCATGTAGGTGTTATAAGTCAATGAAATGTTTTAAAAAAGAAAAAAAACTGTAAAATTTCGATTTTCATGAGAAATAATTTTTTGATTGCGCTCAAATTTCACAAGAATATCTTAATTCATGAAATTAAGGTTCTGTGAAAAAATCATTTCAATCGGTTAAAGCATGTAGGTGTTATAAGTCGAAGAAAGTTTTTAAAAATAGAAAAAAATCGTAAAATTGCGATTTTCATGAGAAAAAATTTCCCGATTGCGCTCAAAAACGTGGCAGTTCTAAGTTCAGAGATTTCGAAGGCCTCCATGAAATTTCATCGCAATCGGAGTATCGGTTTTGCCGGAATCGTGCTAACAAACAGACAAAAATACAGAAAGAAAGAAAGAAAGAAAGAAAAAAAAAAACATTCCGGATTTTTTTCTCCAGTGTAGTGAAATGGAATCTTCGCTTCGCTCGCTACGCTCATCCAAACAGTCAAAATTACTCGTTTTGGAGTCGAACCCGGATCATTCGGTTCTATCCGCGCGTTTTCTTTTTGCGCGAGCTGTAGTATCCACGTCACAAAGTACTCGGTTTGAATTGCGCATGGCCATTTAAAAATGTAAAGTTAAATAGTGTTCCAGTTGGGAATCATTATGTGTTTAATTTACACGACTGTCAATACGAGATATCATAATATTGTATTAAAATTGTCTCCACTGGGAATAGAACCTCGGCTGGTCTCCCGCTGTCCGGGCGGTCGGGGTGGATGCTCTTACCAAATGAGCATTGGAGACGGCGTCATGAATTCGGTCTATTTGGTAGTTATATATTTTTATTATTGGCGTGTAATCAAATACAAATCGTGAACATTGTGGGCACTCCACCCAAAAAAATCAGAACGTTAAAGGTCTATTCACGTGAGAAAATTTAAATCCGATCATTGTACAAACTGTATTCGCATGGTCATATCCTCTGTGCATATAAAAGATATTAATCTAGGTTTTGTTTGGCTTTGTGCCTTTCAATTTTCAAGAACGACGTGGATCGATGCAGATCTGATTTAAAGCACTGCTGATTCTAATAAACGCAATTCTGCCCCCTCCCCCCGCCAGCAGCAAGCATTTCTCTGCCATACGAGCGAGCTAGACGAGCCTCCGCCAGGTGGCGGAGATAGTAGAAAATATAGCGAGCCTTTATTAACCTAGCACAAGAGAGTGGCCATACGGGCATACGGCGGACATATTTTTGCCAATATCACTTTTTTAGTTTCGTCAACTGCCGTAAAAGTAAACAAATTTGTCTTGAAACAGGCTTGTTAACAAAATGTGGCCTACAACAGACCATTAACTTAGGTACGTCTGTTTCAAGCCTAATTTGTTTACTTTTACGGCAGTGACGAAACTAATAAATAAATATATGTATCTATATATATTATATAATAATATAGGCTCGCTAAGAAAATAGACCTTGCGTTGGGCAACGGGCAACTTTATCGACTCTGCTGTGGCCGAACGAAAAAGAAAAAAGGTAAAATAAAATTTTCATGAGAAATAATTTTTCGATTATGCTCAAATTTCACACGAATATATTAATTCATAAAATTAAGGTTCTGTGAAAAAATCATTACAATTGGATAAAGCATGTAGGTGTTATGTTAATGACGAAATCCATATTTGTATCCTATATGAATCAACGGATGAATAAAGAACTTGAACTTGAACTTGATAAGTCGAAGAAATTTAAAGAATCGAAAAAAATCGAAAAATTGCTATTATCACGAAAAATAATTTTTCGGTTGCGCTCAAATTTCACACGAATATATAAATTCATGAAATTAAGGTTCTTTGAAAAAATCATTAAAATCGGATAAATCATGTATGTGTTATAAGCCGATGAAATTTAAAAAATAGAAAAAAATCGTAAAATTACGATTTTCATGAGAAATGATTTTTCGATAACGCTGAAATTTCACAAGAATATATCAATTCATAAAATTAGGGTTCTGTGAAAAAATCATTACAATCGGACAAAGCACGTAGGTGTTACATGTCGAAGAATTTTGTTGAAAATCGAAAAAAAAATCGTAAAATTGCGAATTTCATGTGAAATAATTTTCCGATTGCGCTAAAAAAACGTGGCAGTTCTAAGTTCAGAGATTTCGAAGGCCTCCATAAAATTTCATCGCAATCGGAGTATTCGCGTTTTAAAAGCAAAGTGGCTGACATCTAGTGGTCGAGTGGAGAACTGCTCCAAGGCAGATACCGGGCGGCTGCATGGCGGCATTCAATGTTTAACTAATGCAATATTGTAGCGTCACGGTCAACTCCAGAATGAATTTACTCGATCATGTTTATTATTTAGCAAGCAAGAAAGGTCATAAAATTAGTAACACACATTTTTATGATGCGTAATGAAACAAAAAGTCTGAATGTGTATATTATTCCGTGCAATACTGTGGGTTAGATGGGAGTTCTATTCCTATTCCTCGAGACACATTTTTCACAACTTTCATCAGTTTCATGGATACCATCAACCGATAAACGATAAACCATAATCGTAATTAATTTATTACAATGATGTGTTGTAGGCGGTTTAGGGCCAAAGCGGGCTAAGAGCTATGTACCGTCTTTGGTTTAACATTCTAAACCCAAAGATACTGTTAACCATAGTATATATTATGCAAGTCTCATTAATAGTATAATTGATAATTGGTATAGATATCATATGGAATTTTTGTAATTATTAGTTATTATTAATAATATATGTCTATAAATATAGTTTTTAAATTTGTGCAGCGCATTGAATGTAAACTATCCTACCTTGATTTTTTATTCTTATATGCCAAGAGATTTGTACCACCTGCTGCTGTGAACAGCAAATAATTATGCGTAGACTTAATATTTATGGGCTCATATTATTCATAATCCAACCAAAACAACAACAAAGCAATTCTAGGACTTAACTAGGCGTAATATAATAAGTTAACTATGCGTTAGGCCTATATTATATAAAGTTTAGTGAAGGCCGGTGCCATCCATATAGATTATAACTTTAAATTTTAAGCCGCATTGTTGAGGGAGGGGGGCTTTTTAAATGTGAGACCATGGAGTTATAAATAGTACTGTCGTACTCCAACTCCATGGTGAGACAATGTTTTAAGAGGTTTCAATGGCGTGACGAAACACAAATTTAATAACAAATCGAATTTGATAATTTATTCGCAAGGAACCCGCAAAAAATTACTTCCGTTGGGCGGTGGCGACGGGGGGGAGGGGGGAGAATAAATAATTTGTGATATAATATTATTGTTCGCGCCTTTCCCGGCGCTATTGTGGTAGTTATATTTTTCTCTTAGCTGTTGGTATTTCTTGTTTCGTATTCACAAGTTGCACATATTGTTATCACCTGTTTGAATTTCTGCCTATCAGACGTCATTTCCTGGTTTTCTCGCGTTCGACTTATGCAAGTGCTTTGTCAATGCAGTTCGCCTCTCGCCTTCACTCGATGAAGTGCAAAGTTCGTTTTCGTCTCAACTTTTCTCGCTCGCACCTCGCAACGCACGTGTCCGCTCTCCGGACATTGCACTCACTGTACGTATTCAAGTGTGTAGCCGCCTGCCGCGTCCGTCTTGGAATACAACGACGGATTTCCGAGCTGCAGTCCTTGGTTCGACTTGCCTTCCAGGCATTCTCTAACTCCTACTCATCTTCCAACTCCAGTTTGTCATTTTTTTCAGCTACG